>CAJHNH020005479.1:406816-439316 GCA_905116865.2 Candidula unifasciata
TTCGTCACAGTCGCCTGAAAGAAACTCGGTCTGTCGTCAGCTGTCACTTGGTCCGTCAATGTAAAGGTTGCTGAAGGCCGAGGACATAGTTTAAAACCACATGGGTGTGGAAATCAAGAGGGAAACTACCATATTACTATACCAAGAAATCCATTATGTATCATCATGACAGCAACCGCTAATACCAAGAATGAAATTCACTGGACCCCTACTTGATGACCTGGACCTCGCTGATGATATTTCTCTTCTATCCAACTCACGGAATCAGTTGCCAGATAAATATACATGAGACAAGATCACAAACACTAGGTCTAAAAATTCACAATGAAAGACAAGGATAATGAGAATAAACTAGGCAAAATGTAATTTGGTATCTGTTAATGGCATCCGGGAGTCGCCGTGGCCGAGCGGCTAGACGCTCGCCGCGGATCGGAAGGTCGTGGGTTCGCTCCCTGGCGGAGACGGACTTTTCTTCAAAAATGACCTTGGCTGCCAGGTCGACCCAGCCTTGAGTGGGTACCGGGTGTAATCCCGGGAAGTAGAGGCGGCCGGCGTGATGCTGACCACATCACCCATCTTGTGCCGTTGGTCTATAAAAATATAGGTCTAGCCCTATATGCCCTATACGCCTAAAGGCGTGGAAACGGTCCTTTACTTTTTTTTTTTTTTTTTTTTTAATGGCATCCTACTTCAAGATGTAGAGTCACGCATCTATTTGGGCAGTAAAATAGATTAAGATGTGGGAACTGATGGAGATACTAAAATACCTATACAAAAATCAAGGAGAGCTTTCATAGGACAAAGAAATTTGCGGAGGCGAAGGAGATTAAAACTACGGCTTTATGAAGCGGACACATAGATAACAACTAAAACAGTTACTAATAAAAGACATCATATATCAACTGCTACATGTGCAGCATTGACGATATTATATGGTATAATGGAATCAGTTACGTATAGTTATAGGAAAGAAGTAAACAAGTTGCAAGAAGTGAAGAAAAGACGCTGGCTTTGGATAGGACACACGCTGAAAAAACCTGAGAACAGTTTAACTAGAATGTCTTTTTACTGGCACCCACAGGAGCATAGAAATAAAGGCAGGCCAAAAACACACTGAGAATGGCGTGAGCTGGCGTCTGTGGCTTAGGCTTAGCGAACGCACTTCGTTAAGCCGGGATCGTGGGCTTGTACTTCAGTTATAAAGGATTCCTGTATTTGCTTCATTTATGTAGTTTTCACTGTTGTATGTACCTGGCGATATACAATGAAATTTGCCAGGTAGTAAATCGGGCAATCTGTTGTTTGTATCGTGTTTGTTCAGGTATAAAATATAAGTTTAGCCTGACATACCCAATATGCACAAAGGTGTGGACAAGGGTCCTTTATTATCAATTGCCTCGTGAAAGATGAGTGTTTGAATGGGTCGAGTGGAAGACGGGCCTGCGTGCCCAATTTCTGACCCTTTGAAAATAAAATTGTTCGTTCTTCTTCTGCTGCTGCTAGCACTGGTGGTTCTGCTGCCGCTGTTGCTTCTGCCGCTTCTGTATTTGTTCTTTAAAAGGAGTCTGGCACAGCTAGGTTGCGATGTCTGTGCTTTTCAGCCCAGCAAACTCCTAACTAGTAGCCTTTTACGATATGCTTGTTAGTTAACATGGGGTTCTTCCCCCCCCCCCTCCCCCACCCCATCTTCCACAAAATCAAAATGACTAATAAAAACTGAGCCCGGAATGCACTGCGGAACAAAGGGGTTATACAACAAAGAAAAGATGGCTCATTTTTTAGCTTGGCTCATATCTACATACTTAATTTCTTGCAAAACGTGATGATCCTGAGAAACTTTTGCGCTGTATTGAATCCCTGCGGGTATAAAATATCCATCTGTATTTTCCCAAGGGCTATCATGATCTATCAGCACACTTTTAGGGAAATTATATTTGTATTTCTTCAAATATTCCACGTTGTTTTTATTTCTCCTTTCATTTTTTCCTCCTTAGAATTGGGGCGTTATCTATTATTTCTCCTCTGTCTCTCGATGTCACTCTTCCGCATTTCTAAATTATTCATTTCTGCTTCTTCTTCTCTGTTGATTCTTTCCTCATTCCCAGACACAACCTTTAAAATGTTCGCAATCCTCACAGTTTTCGTCTGTTTCTCTTATCTTTTCCAAGGACTACACCATCACGATGTACTTGAACCAATACTGGCGGGACGAGAGGCTGCAGTTCATCAACAACGACTCCTTGGCCAGTATGGGCAACAGCATCACCACGATGACTTTGACTGGGGCCTTCGCCGAGAAGATTTGGGTCCCCGACACCTTTTTAGCCAACGACAAGAATTCCTTTTTGCACGATATCACAGAGAAGAACAAAATGGTGCGGCTGTATGGTAATGGATCACTCGTGTATGGAATGAGGTATGTTGTTCTCCTCCTTCTCCTTCTTCTTTTTCTTCTTCTTCTTCTTCTTCTTTTTTTTTTCTTCTTCTTCTTCTTTTTCTTCTTCTTCTCATTATTCTCATTCTTCTACTTCCTCCTCTTCTTCTTATATTTTTTCTTCCTCTTATCTTTCTTCTTCTCCCCCGCCCCCTCCTCCCTCTTCCATCCATCCATTCATGTTTCTACTAACATATTTATCACTTATTCCTTAGGTAGGCTATAACCCCTGGTTTGCATGATAGACTAACATAACTACCCAAACATTGTTTCATACATCCATCCATATACACCAGACATGTCAAACTGGCGGCCCATGGTAGCATTCGGCCCTTTGCAAGCACACTTGCGGTCCGCACATTGGAAATATTCTACAGTCATTGTTATTAAATGACTCTAATTCGGACAAGGAAGAACAAAACAATGTGCAACGTAAAACAGACACTCTCGCTCTACATTATGTTGAATACCCACATAATCTTTGGGTTCGCGTCTTTACGGGTGGATCAGCACAAAACGCAAGCAGAAATGGAGGAGCAGGTGTCTATATTGAGCATCCCAATAATACCATATCTACAGCCAGAATACCTACAGGAAAGTAATGTCACAACTATGATACAGAAGTTCAAGCCATCAAAATGGCAGCAGAAAAACTGTTAAATATATGTTATATTTTACAACCGTCGTATTTCTGACAGATACAAGAGCGGTGCTTCAGGCCCTCCAATCTGGAAAACTACCGAGTATACGAACACTGATCTCCAAACTGGGCAGTCAGTGTAAGTTAACTATGCAGTAGATACTTTCCGACTGTAGAGTTTCAGGAACTGAAAGAGCTGATAAACTAGCTAAGAAAGGTGCAAATGAAGAACAACCTGACTTACCAGTCTCTTATCAGCAAAAGAAAAAAATAATCAAATTATTCAGAAAGCCACCAAAACCGACACAAGTCGATTACCATTTGATGGACAGACCAGAGCAAGTTATTATTCTACGCCTTAGAACAGGACACAATCGACTGCGTAGCCACATGTACACACAATTTAAAATCGGCGAATCAACCATGTACACATGTGGACTGGCACCTGCGACAACAGATCATGTACTCCAAGACTGTCCCAAATACAACGTATTAGGGCAAACCTTTTGGCCAGGAGAAACATCGGTACAGGTCAAACTTTACGGGTCGCTGAGTGAATTATCAAAGACAGTGAAGTTCATACTAGAGACAACATTGCAGATATATATAATTTATTTCAAGCGAACGAAAGAAGAAGAAGAAGTTTATCTATTCATTTATTCAGCCGCTCATTCATCCACCAAACTATATATCCATCCATCTGCCACTACCACGCTAGCTTTGTAAGAAATATTTACAACTATCCTTTCCTTCGATCCATCCACACTCGTATACATCTGTTCCCTGAAATAAACTTTCTTGTCCTAAACATTCGCAACTACATTGGCAGTTATGATAAACTAACAGTTCTTCACACACACACACATCCATTCATCCATCCATCAAACAGTATACATCCATACATACCTCATCTGTAACTACCACACTAGCTTCATAAGAAAGACTTTTATAACCCCCCCCCCCCCCCCCGGACACAACCATCCATCATCCGTCTGTCCATCCACCTATCCATCCTACCACCATCTAACGTTCACAGTATTTACCCTCCAGGTTCACAACCACCCTGGCATGTATGATGGACCTACATAACTACCCACTCGACCACCAGGAGTGTACGGTGGAGATCGAAAGCTGTGAGTACCTTCTCTTCTAGGAATGTTTTCCCTTGGTGTGTGTGGGATCGTGCACGTGTGGAAATGTTTGTGTGTATGACAGTCTTCATGTGCAGCAGTTTGTGGGTGTGTGGGTGAGTATCTGTGTGTGCGATTGTTGTGAGTCAAGATGAGACTAAGGTTGAGGATACTGGATAACGTGGCATCATATTATAGAAGCATGCTCGCCTGTTGGCTTAAAGGTTTTAGTACGAATCACCACTGAGTCGATTTTCTTCTTCTTCAGAACTGACCTTGGCATTCAGGTCAACCCAAACTAGAATAATTATTACAAGGCGATGTCGTGAGATGCAAAGTCAACCGATGTGATTTTGACCACATCACAAATCAGTTGCTGATGGGTCTATAGTAATATGACATAAATAACCACATGGGGAACATTTGAGGTGATGGAATCAGTAAACACCACAAATAAACAGATAGGTATTGACCGAAACTAAAAAAAAAATTTTTTTTAAAGTAGAAGGATATAGGGACATACTGGACAAATATATTCGCGGCGTGGAAAACTATCTTCTTCTTCTTTTTCTTCTTCTTTTTCTTCTTCTTTTTCTTCTTCTTCTTCTTCTTCTTCTTCTTCTTCTTCTTCTTCTTCTTCTTCTTCTTCTTCTTCTTCTTCTTCGTCTTCTTCTTCTTCTTCTTCTTCTTCTTCTTCTTCTTCTTCTTCTTCTTCTTCTTCTTCTTCTTCTTCTTCTTCTTCTTCTTCTGCTGCTTTTTCTTCTTTTTATTATTATTATTATTATTATTATTATTATTATTATTATTATTATCATTATCATTATTATTATTCTCCTGCTTCTCCCTTTTCTCCCCTCTACTCCTGGAATGCCTCGCAGCGTCAGGGCAGGAAGAGGTCTCTGAAATAAGTCCTTCTGTTCAATTCGTATAAACTAATGTTCAGTCTTTAATATTTCTGCAGTCCATATTCTGCGTGATCGACTTGTCTTGCTGTTACCGCTGTATGTGTATAACATTGTTTCCCGAGGTGCGCACTTTCTGGTGCTAATCTTGTTATCTGGCCAGACCATATAGTCTGTTGTCTACCGATAAAGTTCAGTAATGGTTCTGTGCCCACTCTCCTCCTGATAGCATCGTTCCTGGGCCGATCCTTCCTTGTTACACCCAGTATTATACGTAAACAGTTCATTTCTGTCGTAAACATTTCCCCTCTGTCCTCTGAAGACAGTGTCCATGTTTGACATCGATAGCATAGCATTGGTAAGAATATTGTATTGAACAGTCCCTTTTTTAAGGTGTTCATATTCACATCCTTGCATTTCAGTATTGTTGCCATTTGTTCTATAACTTGACTGGCTTTATTGCGTCTTTATTCCGCTTTCTGAAGAAGAAAAAAATTGCTCCCCAGATATGTCAAGTCCTTCCCTTGCTTTAACTGTTGTTTACCGATGTTGATTGTGCTTCTTCCTTTCCTGGAGAATGTCATCATTTCTATGTTCTATTTTCACATCCTTTCTGACTTCGCCAGGTGATGATTTTTTAATTCTTCGGAGAGGGAAATATGATTGGGGGAGCGAGGGGGGGGGGGGGGGGGGAGAGGGTTATGCAAGACACAGTTAGCTGTGAGAAAGCTTAAAATATTATTTTAATATTCTCATTTCTTAACTATTTCTATTTTAATAATTTCGGCAGGTAATGATTTTTCAATCCTACGGAGAGGGACATATGATTGGTGGGAAAAAAAAGGGGGTGGGGGTTATGCCAGACACTGTTAGCTGAGAGAGCTTAAAATATTATTTTAAAGTTCTCATTTATTAACTATTTATATTTTAATATTTCGTCATGGGTGATTTTTTAATCCTTCGGAGAGGGAGATATGACTGGGTCTAGGGGAGAGGAGGGGGGGGGGGGGATATGACAGACACTGTTAGCTGAGAGCTATTTTCTTTTCTCTCCATTTCATCATTCTGGGCTACAGCATCGCGTCGCCAGGTACAGCTATTACTATATAAGTATGAGTCTAGCATCATATACCAGATATGCCTAATACGTCATAAGACATGGAAAAGGAACCTTTATTGTTACTGTTTATCATTTGCCAGATAGGCCAGTGGTCCTTTATTTACTTACTTATAAAGATACTTGTGTATCTGAAATGATTGACAGCTTACAAGACAGGCGACTGTTGACAGATATGATCACCAACGTCACGCGACAACAGCTAAAAGAAGAAGTATATGTGTCTGTTCTTGGTCTGCTTCCCGTTCACTTCGCTGTACCCTCCAGCATGACAAGTTCTGATTCTTCATCCACTTCTGGATTTTGGTCCTGTTCCAAAACTTTAGTTTTAAGTGCACATTCATTTGACACATCTGACGTAAATTGTATGCAGATTGTTGGTTCCTCGCTTCTCAAGCAGATGCATTCTGACTTCGAAGGATCTTCTTCTTCTTCTTCAGCATTCCAAGCACTTGAGGTTCACCGCTGCAGACATCACACGCCTCCATTCATCTCTCTGGTTGGCCTTCTCTTTCCAGTTGGTGACACTAAGTGTTTGCAGGTCTGTCTGGACATTATCTTTCACTTCTTTTTTGACGAGTACCGATATCTTTTGCCTTCAAAAAAAAAAAAAAAAGAGTCCCGAGGCTAATGATAAAAATGATGATGACAATGATGTGCCGAATAGCGCCTAAAATAAAAACGCGTCTGCAATAATATTGAGTATAAACAGATACTTCTTATATTGTTAACAGGACCGCTCAGCTCTTTGACAAGTTTTGTTGTTGTTGGGGGAGGGAAGGGGGCGGAGCTCAGTCCCCTAAAATGTCTCAGTGGATGGGAGCCTCACTAGCTCTGAGCCGCATGTTCCGCTGCCTGAGCTCTGGACCACACGTGCAGGAAAACTAGCAACAGTAGCAACCGTTCCGTTTGTAAACTGCACACAAACAGTTCTGTCTTCAACCCCAGACTGCACCCACTGACCCAGGCAGGCTTCCAATTCACTCAAAGTGCAGAAAACATAAACAGAAAGTAATAAACAAGCCCGACCTGACCACAAAATAAACTATTCGCAAAAACAGATCATTTTCTGACAACCGCTTGAGCACATTTGAAAGCCGCCATTTTCTTCAGGGTCTTTTGAGAGCAATACATCATTTCCGTCTGCTGTCTTTGATTATGGCGGCAAATCTTGGCTGTTGTTTTCTGAAGAAAGTGTGGGTGTTCTGTTTTATTCCATGTCCTCATTTTCTTGTATTCTTTTGCACAATGATCTTTTTGTGTACAATAGTAGATTTTTAGTTTCAAGGCTTGGATAGGCACACCCGATTGGCACCTTTCCGTTTTTCCAGACAATAGTGTTATACTGTGCAATGAAGAGGCATGCGTCTTACATCCAAAGACCTTATCGAGTGTGACTAGTAAGACCTGCCCGCGTTAAGAAGTCTTCCACGGTTAAAGCAATGGGATTTCGGGACCGTTCTTGTCAACATTTGCATTTAGTCTGTGTTGTTTTTTTCCTCAGACGCTCAGCTCTCATCTTTTCTACAATCATTTCTTTCTTCATTATCATTCCCTTCTTGATGTGTTCCCTCCACACAACTCTGTCCGTGTTATTTTGTTCCTACGAGTGAAGTCATGCTTCTTTTTATTGTCTGGTGCAAATGATTTACAGCCTGCTCGGATTGTTGTCCTAGCTTCAGTCACCCACTGAAGCATTTAGACTGGTGGATAAACACCTTTTTGTCTAGGGGATGTCCAGCTTAGGCGGGCGATAGTTGATCAGGGACATTTGAAGAGGCAACCCGTGGCGCCCTCGTCTACGTCAACTGACACAGACTTATAACCCACAACTGTTTTTGAGACCACTTACAGCAAGGGATTAGCTTCATCCTCCCCACAGCACAAAACCTGGACAGTATTGTAGAGAACACATGTTGCCCGTGCATCATGGCCCCTCACTCGACCTGCAATATTTACTCTAAAGAAAAGGTAACACCAGTATGTTTGGAACAAAGCAGGCTGCAGAAGCTGTCGGATCAGAAAAGCAATACTCTATCTGACTCCCTGTCATAGCTTCCCTCCTAGACCAGATGCCAGCCAAGACTAAGGGCCTGGTCTTCCCTGCTATAACAAAGTATTCTGACTGCATTTCCTCTTCCTATGATAAGGCTAGTTTCCTCCCAAACGAGTTTCTCTGGCACATAATATATCATAGGTATTTCGTCCTTTTAAGGACGAAATTTTTTGTTATTTGAAGCCCTACCCTGGCTTTTGCCAGGGGCTGCAATATAGGCAGGCCATAAATATGGCTAATTGTCTGAACTCTCTTACTGGGACCTCTTCACGGCGATCCTCATCCACATGGTGGCACTTTGTGTCATCGGGTGTTTATCGCTTGTGTGATGTTCTAGTGGGGTAGAAAGTCAGTCAGTCAGTCTCTGGCACACCCAGAAAAAACAGTTATATATCATCATAATACACAACTATGTGCTGTTGTTCCTGTTGCTGTTACTACTACTGCTGCTCTTGCTACTACGTATACTATTGCTGCTAATGCTGCTGCTAATAGTACTAGTAATTACTACTGCTACTATTATTATAGCTGCTGCTACAACAACAAAAACAAGAGCTACTTCTACTACTAGTTCTACTTTACTACAACTAAGTGCACAGTACAGTCAGCACTAGATAGATGGTGTGTACTCGATAACACCAGCTACCTTTATACAATATTTTAGGTAGACATTTATACATTATAGTTCTATTTAAAAAAAAAAGTACTCTTCAAACTGTTTACCCCGGTAGATCAGCAAAACACAGGAATTGTTTCGCGTTTCGGCTGACAGCTGGAAACAAAAACAAATGTAGATAGTACGTATTTGTCAAATCCGATCTCACAAAAAATTATAATTTTCGGTTAATATGACATTTGCTGCTGCTTAGAGATAAGACAATATGATATATGTGACTGGAGCCTTGTTTCTGACTGACAAAGCGCTGCAAAAAAATGCATTCGATTTCTTTGAGAAAGCCTTTTCCCTCGAATAGTAAGTCAAAAAAACATGATGAAATTCACCAAATTGCATAGACAGGCATAAATAGGTCGCTATAGTGAGGTGTCTATTTCACAGAAACACGTCAAATTTGACAATCTTGACACAAACAGACCGCCATAAAAGTGAAGTGTCCGCTTCCCAGATACAAGTGGAAATTCGCGATCCCCGAACTAATCCTCACTTTGGCGTATTCCGGTGTGCCATAATTCACCGGTCTCTGAGGGACAATTACCCTCGGAGACAGGAATTGTTGCACTCAGGGTCTTATTGACCAGGCCAGGTCCCTCCTAACGTCATGGGTCCTCAAGTAATGATATTTCTTCTTATTCTATTCCTTCACCTCCTCATCCTCCACCACTTCCTCCTCCTCCCCTCCTCCTCCTCATTCTCCTTTTTCTTCTTCTTCTTCTTCTTCTTCTTCTTCTTCTTCTTCTTCTTCTTCTTCTTCTTCTTCTTCTTCTTCTTCTTCTTCTTCTTCTTCTTCTTCTTCTTCTTCTTCTTCTTCTTCTTTTTCTTCTTCTTCTTCTTCTTCTTCTTCTTCTTCTTCTTCTTCTTCTTCTTCTTCTTCTTCTTCTTCTTCTTCTTCTTCTTCTTCTTCTTCTTCTTCTTCTTCTTCTTCTTCTTCTTCTTCTTCTTCTTCTTCTCCTCCTCCTCCTCCTCCTCTTCCTCCTCTTCCTGATGCTGCTGCTGCTTCTCCTGCTTCTGATTCTATCGCTTCTACCTTTTTGTGTTTCTTTTTCTATTACTGCTACTAAAACAGTAGCAGCAGTTCAGCAACACGAGCTTTTGCTGCTACTGTTTTCTACTGCTGCTGCGACCACCACCACCGCAACCACTTCCACTATGATCACTGCTACCATTAACGCTACCGTTACTGCTGTCACTACTACTATGGTGATGCTGTTGCTGCTCTACTGCTGTTGTTACTACTCTACTGCAGCTACTATACTGCAGCTACTACCCTACTGCAGCTACTACCCTACTGCAGCTACTACTCTACTGCAGCTACTACTCTACTGCAGCTACTACCCTACTGCTACTGCTAATTTACTGCTGTTGCTGCTGCTACTACTCTATTGTTGCTGCTACTACTCGACTGCTGCTATTGCTGCTGCTGCCACTACTACTACTACTACTACTACTACTACTACTACTACTACTACTACTACTACTACTACTACTACTACTACTACTACTACTTCAAATGCAACCAGTGTTACTAATGCTACTTTACTACTGCTTGTATTACTCTACTGCTACATCTATATGTCATCTCTGAACGCTGACATCCATATCTTTCATCAGTTAACAATGACATAAAAAAATTTTGATATCCATGTATAGCGTCTCTTAACGACAATATATTTTTAAAAAAAAATGTGTTTATCCATATCTGTCATCTGTTAACGCTTACGTAAACGCTCGTTCTCCCATCCACAGACGGCTACACAATGGATGACATCGTCTTGTACTGGCTCAATGACCGGGGCGCGGTCACAGGGGTCGAGGACGTGTCCTTGCCCCAGTTCTCCATTTCCGACTACGACACCATCAACAAGATTGAAGAGTTGCTTACAGGTCATTTCTGTCCATCTGTTCCTTACTCCTGCCCGTCTGTCTGTCTCTCTTCATCTCTCTCCCATTCGCCTCTCTCTCTCTCTCTCTCTCTCTCTCTCTCTCTCTCTCTCTCTCTCTCTCTGTGTCTCTAACACACACACAGAGACACACACAATATCAATCACTATCTCTACACCCGCAGTCTCTGCTTTCAACTCCCTAATCTATCTATCTATCTATCTATCTATCTATCTATCTATCTATCTATCTATCTATCTATCTATCTATCTATCTATCTATCTATCTATCTATCTATCTATCTATCTATCTATCTATCTATCTATCTATCTATCTATCTATCTATCTATCTATCTACCTACCTATCTATCTACCTACCTACCTACCTACCTACCTACCTACCTATCTACCTATCTATCTATCTATCTATCTATCTATCTATCTATCTATCTATCTATCTATCTATCTATCTATCTATCTATCTATCTATCTATCTATCTATCTATCTACCTACCTACCTATTTATCTATCTATCTATCTATCTATCTATCTATCTATCTATCTATCTATCTATCTATCTATCTATCTATCTATCTATCTATCTATCTATCTATCTATCTATCTCTCTATCTCTCTATCTCTCTATCTCTCTATCTCTCTATCTCTCTATCTATCTATCTATCTATCTATCTATCTATCTATCTATCTATCTATCTATCTATCTATCTCTCTATCTATCTATCTCTCTATCTCTCTATCTCTCTATCTCTCTATCTATCTATCTATCTATCTATCTATCTATCTATCTATCTATCTATCTATCTATCTATCTATCTATCTATCTATCTATCTATCTATCTATCTATCTATCTATCTATCTATCTATCTATCTATCTATCTATCTATCTATCTATCTATATATATATATATATATATATATATATATAATATATATATATATATTATATATCCCAGATAGATAGCTAGATACGCTTGTGACGGTATTGAAGAGGAGATCGTAACACCTATGGATCTGTTCAGACTTCGTCTTCTTTTGTCGTCTCACTGACACCGGGTTGTAGTCCAGTGTCGTGGCTTTTCTGAATATGTGTTGCGCTTCTCGGGTGGCTTAGGTGATGGATTTGACCATCTTTTTTAATTTTTGCCGGTTTTTGCTACAACATTTGTCCGTTTTTGTTTTTTTTTTCGTTTTTTTTTTTTTTTCTCGGTCTTCCTCTCGCCTTTGTCCCAGATGTTCTGTTGTTAAAAAATCTCAAATGCAGTTTGGTTTGGTTACATTCTCACCAGATGGCTGAACTATTTCATTCTTTGTCTGACAATATAGTCCAGACTTGGTCTTATTCTGACATTTTCTTTGTTGCTGGTATTGGTAACCCTGTCTCTACTTGTGGTGTTTGTGACCTTGCGGAGACAACGCATTTCATATGTAGTTATCAGTCTGTTCAGACTGATGTGATGATAATCCTCATTTATCACTTACATTGCACACGTCACTATAGAAAGTTCAACAATTATCTACCTGATTATCACGGAAGCCTAAGATGTAGAGTGTTATCGTTTCATTACAATACACGAACAACTAACTAATCATTGATTTCGGCTGTTACAGGCGACTATCAGAGACTGTCTTTGATCTTTCAACTGCAAAGGAACATCGGTTACTTCATCTTTCAGACGTACCTGCCCTCGATTTTAATTGTCATGCTTTCCTGGGTCTCTTTTTGGATTAACCACGAGGCCACATCTGCACGAGTTGCCTTAGGTGGGTTATCTGTTGTCCTGCAGTTTATTTTTCTAGAACTATACCATGGTGGGTTCGAATCCGCATGTGATCAGAGTTATATAATTAAAATCATGCTGCTATAATTATTTTTTTTAAAGATTTTTTTTTTTGGGGGGGGGGGGGGGGGGTGCCATGGACCATAAAGAGGTAAGCCATTGACACTAGGGCTGTACCGAATAGTGATTTTCACTATTCGGCCGAATACGAATAGCTGGACCAACTATTCGGCCGAATACGAATACGAATAGTGAATCATCATCATCAGGTGCTTTGCCGACTGGTATGGGCGATTATGCCTCGCCACAATCTGCGATCTCCTGCAGCATGTATTAGTTCGTGTGCTGACACACCTCCATGCCATGCAACAAGACTGTCAAGAATCTTCTCTTCCTCTATCCCTCCTTCCACAGATCTTTCCAGTGGTCACGTTCCATTTTCCCTCATCTTATAACATGGTCGAAAAATGATGACTGTCTCCTTCTGATGTCTGTGAGGAGTTGTCTTCGGGCTCCCTCCATTATCAAGACTTTTTAGTGGTTTTTTTTTTTTTTTTTTCAAGGTATTTTAAGCATTGTTCTGCAATACCACATCTCTGAGCACCACTCGCCTCGGTTCGATGTTCATTCACTAGTCTTCTTGTAGTGAGCACTGCCCGACCCAGTTCATTGCTGGTTTACCAACCTTATTGTAGTAAGCACCGCTCGCCCCATTTCGATGTTCGTTCACTAGTCTTATTGCAGTGAGCACCGCTCGCCCCAGTTCAATGTTCGTTCACTATGCAGGATATTTTAAGCATTGTTATGTAATACCACATCTCTGAGATTTCAAGAAATTGTTGGCCTGCCTACCGATTGTCCAGGACTTACAGCCATTTGTTAAAACGGGATGTATGTAGCAAGCAAGAATTATTTTTCTAACCTTCAATGACAAAGAAATATTGCATAAGATGTTCTTCTTTTTATAAAATGCAGTTTGTGCCTGTCCTATTATGTTTCTTATTTCAGTAATGCATCTTCCATCTGAAGTTATCCATGTGCCCAGATACTTAAATTTCCTTGCTTGTCCCAAAATAAAACCATTGACTTTTATTACACATTTACGAGTAATTATTTTCTTTGATACCACCATTACTTCTGTCTTCCCACTATTCAAGCTAAGGCCCATTCTTTCACTTTCGTGTAGAAAATAGATCTAAAAAGAAAACATCCATAATGTCAAATGTACGCTGATATTTTACTTCACAAAATGTAGTACAGAATAGTAAACATTTAAATACATTTCATGTTTTGCATTCTTTAGTCAGTCAGTCTGTGGTAACTAATAAATAGGAGTGAAAGTATTCTTAGTTTTATAACAAGTAACTAAACTTGTAAAATGTCACTGACAGCTTAATTAATCCATGAAAGCGGCATTAGCTTTCCACACCCAAAAAAATCGTTCCATGTTGTCAGCATTAAGGCAGCTTTTTGTCTCACTGAAGGCATTTCCAGCTTTACTAAACAGACGTTCACTTGGTACGCTCGTAGGTGGTGCACAGAGATAACGCTGGACAGTATGAACCAAGTAGGGAAATCTTGATGTTTATTTTCTACCAGTCCATGAACGGGTGTAAGGTAACCACTATTCGTATTCGGCCCGACCGCAACTATTCGGCCGAATACCGAATAGTTATTAGGTTCACTATTCGGGCCCTGAAGCGAATACGAAGCGACTATTCGGTACAGCCCTAATTGACACCCTACATGATCTCAACATGGAAAAGAAATGGCTCGGAAACAACAGATCTTCGTCGACCCTATTGTGGGGTGTAATTTTTCTTTAGTTTGAAGCCCCACCCTGGCTGTTGCCGGGGTGTGGTCATAAAGCCTGACGGCTAAACGCGGTTTCCGGGACCTCTCCACGGGGGATACTCATCCGTGTGGTGACACTTTGTGTCAACGGGTGTTTATCGCTCTGTGTGATGTCCTGTTGGGGTAAAAATGTACTTACTTACCTAACAGCACCCTGTCCTGAAAGTTGGGGTGTTTTGGACATGTTAAATGTCACGGTTGCCTGGAGATGACGGGGACTGTGGTTGGGGGGGGGGGGGAGACAGCTTCCGGAAGACGAGGCATAGGCAGACCTCTGTGAAGGTGAGTACAAACCATTCAAGATGCATTGGCTGTGAAAGCACTTCAGACTGGACAACTGGCTAAAGAAAGAGAGACTTGCAGCATTATGTTAAACGATAGAGCGACTTTCTATAACTACTGATTGACGATGGTTCTTCCAGACAGAAAATCACCAGACCGGAAATAAAATATGACACAAATGGATTAAGGAAATATTTAAATCTGAGAGCAACCGCAAGGCGAACGGTGAGGAGAGAGGCCAAAGGTGCTGGAGTGAATTCCGTCCTTGATATCGAAAAGATTGCATAGGATAGAACGGAATGGAGGACTAGGCTCTGACTGACGTTGATGCCTACAGGAGGGATAATGACCTGTTTGTTAAGTGTTTCCTCTCTGTGTTATTAACATCTCAAGTAGGGTAATAAAACGTAGAAATTTCTCGAAACCCCCTTCAACTATATAGCCATATAGAAAGTAAGTAAGTAAAGGACCCTTTTCCACGCTAATAGGCATTTGGGCATATAGGGCTAGACCCATATTTTATAGCCCAATGGAACTCCGTAGATGATGTGGTCAACATCAAGTTTGCTGCCTTTACTTTCCGGGACTTTTAACTGGTGCTCATTTAGGGCTAGGTCGACCTGGGAGCCAAGGTAATTTTTGAAAAATGTCCGCCTCCGTACTTTACTTTCGGATCCACGAGCTAGAATCTAGCCTCTGCACCACGGTGGCTCCCTATAGCCATGTTGCACAGCTGTATTGGTTCACCACAAAACTGTTACCAGGTAACCTGTAGTTCCGGGTGGCTGGGTTGGGTATTGAAGGGATAAAGATGCTGATAATGAAGATAAAGAGATCTCCATGTCTACCCTGCCTAAAATGGGTAATGGGAATTTAACGACATCAAAACCATCTTAGGGAGGAAGGGGGGATTACTGGAGGGGGGGGGGCGACAACAAGAGGAAGAGCAAATGGTTGTGAGGAACGAAACATACGTGCGGAACCTCAATGAAATGATGTACCTATATTAAATGAAAGTAAGAACAATCATAGCTGAAGGATTTTGATCGTCCCGTTAACACCCCTACCTCAGAACCCCTTTTCGACTCTTCATTGGCCGTTGAAAACGATGACGGAGCACGCAGGGGGATATCCAGAGGGCAGCGATGTAAATTCTTGATTCATTCATTTATTTATTTAGTCAAGCTGTAGTTAATATGACCGGGAACTGAAATTTTCACTTACAAATGAGGACACAGCCTCGCTGCAGGAATAGTGTACTAAGAGGGTCATCATTAGCCAGGTCTGCTGTTTGTTTCTACGGCCTCATTGGTTTCTCTTGTTTGTTCATATCTGTGTATTGGTTGACTGGTTGGCATCTTTCAATCTTTCCAGACTATAGTGATAACTTAGTTAGTTAGTCTTTCCTCTTGTGTCGAGTGCGGCACATAGGGCAGAGGTCATGACTCTCCATGCATGGCGGTTCGTTGCAATCTGTTGTAGGTCTTGGATGTTTGAGTGGCCCATGAGTGAGTCTTCCCTGATGATAGTTCTACGTAGGGTTTCCCTTGGTCTTCCACGAGATCTTTTCCCCTGTGGTGTCCAAATGAGGGCTTGGTAAGGAAGTCTTGATTTATCCATTCTAAGGGCGTGGCCGACATAGTTCCAGCGGCGTTTCCGTATAAAATTAGACACATACTCTTGCCTGGATTCTTTCCTTAATTGTGTATTGGTTCGGAAATCTGACCATTTGATAACTATTACTCATATATTTATACAGTAAACAAATGGATATTTTGTCACCGGCTCTTATGGACAAAAGCAGAAAGATATCCTAGTACCAGTGGATACGGACCTATAACTTGTATCTGCTGCCTCTCGATTTGTTTTCTAGGCCGGTTAAAGTCAAGCTAGTTGCGTATCCTTTACAGGGCATTGTAGAACCAACCCCAGCATTTTTTCGCTGTGTGGGTTTTTTAGGCAAATTTACGTCTAGTAGTTTTTTATTGCTCCTGGACGGTCGGCTTCTCGATACCACTGTGGAAACCAACGCAATGCGCAAGGGATCGAACCTGGCACCCCGGCATCCTGGTACCCATTTTAGGCTGGGTCGACCTGCGACGCCCCATAACATTATAAAAATCCACCCAGCCAGCAGTTGGTTTCGATTGCAGTACGTTGGAATTACGAGTCGGACTCGCCACGCCTAAGCCACGGACGCCGCTTGGCAGGCCAATTAAGGCCAGGGATATATGTATGTTTCTCAGATTTATATAAGCGTAAATCTTTCCGTCTGACTGTCTGTCTGTCTCTGTACATGCATGTCTGTCCGTCTGACTGCCTGTTGTCTGGCTGCAGAATTATCAAACCATCCATCCGTCCATTCATTCATCCATCCATATATATATCCATCCTTTTATGCATCCAGTAATCCATCCATCAATCCCGTCAACCATCCACCCTTCCATCCAGCCATCCTTTTATGCATCCATCAAGCGATTCATCAGTTCAACCATCTATCCATCTATCCTTTCATGCATTCATAAATCTATCCATCCATTAATTCAACCATCCATCCATCTATGCATCCATTCATCCTGCCGTGCATCCATCGATTCATTTATCCATCCATTCATCCTGTCGTATATCCATCTATCCATCCATGCATCCATTCACCCTGTCGTGCATCCATGTATCGATCCATGCATCGATTCATCCTGTCGTGCATCCATCTATCCATCTATGCATTCATTCAACCTGTCGTGCATCCATTTATCCATTTATCCATTCAAGCATTCATTCATCCTGTCGTGCATCCATCCATGCATCCATTCATCCTGTCGTGTATCCATCCATCCATCCATGCATCGATTCATCCTGTCGTGCATCCATCTATCCATCCATCCATCCATGCATCCATTCATCCTGTCGTGCATCCATCAATCCATCCATGCATCTTTCTCCTCTTTCGCCAGGTATAACCACAGTATTAACGATGACCACAATCAGTAACGGGGTGAGATCATCGCTGCCGCGGATATCATACGTCAAGGCCATTGACATCTATCTGGTGATGTGCTTTGTCTTCGTCTTTGCCGCCCTCTTGGAGTACGCCGCTGTCAACTACACGTACTGGAATGCCCGAGCCAAGAGGAAGGCCAAGCGGCTGCGAGAGAGGGCCAGCGTTAGAAAGCGGACCGGTGATGGTGACCCGCTGGTAAGTTGTCATCTTTGTCATCGGCTTCTTCATCGTCGGTATCTTCATTATTATCATCTTCATCATTATTTTCATCTCATCCTCAATATCGTCATCGTTAGCATCTACGTCTTCTCAACGTCATGTTCAACGTTGTTGACTCCATCTTTATTTCCATCAGCGTTAACTTCACCTTCATAGTCGTTATCTTTATCATCGTCATCATCAATATTTTCATCATCATCACCATCGTCATGACTATGAACTTCATTCTTGTTATCTGCATCATCAATATCTTAATGAGTATCTGTCTGTCTGTCTGTCTGTCTGTCTGTCTGTCTGTCTGTCTGTCTGTCTGTCTGTCTGTCTGTCTGTCTGTCTGTCTGTCTGTCTGTCTGTCTGTTTGTCTGTCTGTCTGTCTGTCTGTCTGTCTGTCCATCTCTCTCTATCTCTGTCGGTCGGTCGGCACGACTGTCTGTCTGTCTGTCTGTCTGTCTGTCTGTCTGTCTGTCTGTCTGTCTGTCTGTCTGTCTGTCTGTCGGTCGGTCGGTCGGTCGGTCAGTCAGTCGGTCGACCTGACTGCCTGCCTGTCTGTCTATTTGTCTATACGCCCGCTCACCCACTCATACATCTAAATTTTAGCCCATCTGTGCGTAAATATTTCCGTGTGAGTGTCTGTCTACCTCTGTACCTGCATGTGTGTCCGTCTGACTGTATGTTATCTGTCTGCAGAATTATCAAACCATCCGTCCATTCATCCATCCATCTATCCATCCATCCTTTTATGCATCCAGTAATCCTTCCATCCATCACTTCAACCATCCATCTTTCCATCCAGCCATCCTTTTATGCATCCATCAATCCATCCACCAGTTCAATCATCTATCTATCTATTCTTTAATGCATCCATAAATCTATCCATCCATCCATCAGTTCAGTCATCCATCCATCTATGCTTCCATTCATCGTGTCGTGCATCCATCTATCCATCCATCCACCCATGCATCCATTCCTCCTTTCATGCATGCATGCATCCATTCATCAATCCGTCCATGCATCCATGGAACCATCCATCCACCCATCAATTTACCCATTTATCCATCCATCCATCCATCAATCCAGGTGTCTGTCTATCTGGAAAGAGCCTTCTCTCACAGTTGCTTCAATCTGAATGTCCGACTGTACTCCAGTGACCTCACATTGAGCATGGCCCGGATCAAACAAGGAGCCTGTGTTTGTATTTGATTCTGATTACCCTCGCGAAGAAAGTGCCCTTTAGGTCAGAGCTTTCCAAATTTTCAGCTTAGTGGGTTAGTTCGACTTTAGTTCCTGAGCCCTATGACCTTCGCACAAGGTCACGTGGATGTTCCGCAGTGCCGTTGATATCGCGTGTTGTATACATCAGCACGCCAGCACTTTTAAAACTCCAACATGGAGAAACTGGGTCTAACACCCCCCCCCCCCCCCCCACCCTATAGAGTGCTGCAACCTATATCAAGGGCATTCTCTTTCTCTGAATAAAAACATAAATGCAAGACATCGCAGAAATTAAACAACAGAGAGCGACACACCCGTTACCTTCGGGAAAGTCGACCAGCCCAACAAACCTGTGAATGAAAAGTGACCGACTCTTTTTTGGGGAGACTGACGTCTAATTAACCGCTTAGTGACACACATTTGTGAATAATTATCGTGAGGGTTCCAGAGCTCCATTTTGGAAAACAAAGAATAGACCCACTTTAACAAGCATATCGTAAAAGTTCACTAATGAACGATGTTTTCTTTAAAGGCGAAATACATCTTCCCTTAAATTTCCTTTTGTGCGATACACCTTCACGTTGTAGCCAACGCACTAATGTCTCGCGACACACAGTTTTGAAAGCTCTGCTCAAGGGCAGGCAACCTGTGACTAGGACGCTGGAGTCTTGTCTCTTTGGTACATACATACACAAACGGAGGGAAGAGCTAGAAGGAGCAAGAACACTGGACACACAGAGCCTATTTCCCATCAGTGACGTGATTAGTTCTCGGGGACAGCGGGCGTGACTTTCTTAACGGGCAAGGTGACCCGGATACCCGAGCATGCATGCTGTTTGTCAGTACCTTTAGTGTTTTGTGCGTCCGTCTGTCTGACATTTGTCGACTGTCTTTCTTAATCGTTGAGCTTTCCATTTGTGTGTTAGTCTGTTTGTCTGGCTACATACCTTCATACCAGTCTACTTACCACATACCTATAAATCTGCCTATCTATTTACCCTGCCTGCTTGCCTAATACCTACCTACCCACATGTAGTCTGCCTATCTATTTACCACATACTAGTCTACTATGTCTAGTATGTCATCTTACCTCTCTGGTTACCTTTTTAACTACCTACTTATCTGCCTACGTTGCAGGGTACATACAAATTAGCGTACCTAACCTGTTCTTCTTTTTCTTTCTTTTTCTTCTTCCTATTCTTCTTCTTCTTCTTGCTCTTCTTCTTCTTCTTCTTCTTCTTCTTCTTCTTCTTCTTCTTCTTCTTCTTCTTCTTCTTCTTCTTCTTCTTCTTCTTCTTTTTCTTCTTCTTCTTCTTTTTCCTCTTCTTCTTCTTCTCCGCCTTTTCCTTCTTCTTTTATCATGTCAATGGAAGTTATTCCCTTCATTGTGCTCTGTCTGTAGCTCTTTATCCTTCACCACTGATTTCACCTCGCCGTGAAATGTAACACATTTTTATCCACATATTGTTTTACCTTTTCTTCTATGGGCATATGTGGTTGCTTCAAAGTTCCCGGAAGAGTTGACTCATTTTTGATTCAGTAATTATAACAAAGCAGCTAAAAGAGTGAGTTATCAACGAATGTTTCCAACAACTGTATGTATGAATGTTGGCAAAATTGTTTAGTTACTGAAGGGAATTATTTTAAAAGAAATATAGTATGATCAGTTTGTCTAAATATGTGTCCCGTCCATCAACATTGAAGTTTCCTTACCTCGCTTGAATTGGTGCCCTCTGGACTCGTCGTATTCTTACATATTTCTGTGCTCTCAAGAGTCCGATAGCGCACTGTCTGTCTGTTATAGACTTGATTGGCACCTTTCCGTCTTTCCAGACAATAGTGTTATATTGCACTATGAGGAAGCATGGGACTCACGGCTCATGGCGATGGCGAGTGTGACTAGCAAGACCTGCCCGTGTCAAGAAAAGTCTTCCACAATGATAGCATGGGATTTCAGGACCATTGTTGTAAACATTTGTGTTTAATCCGTTTCTTTTCAGATGCTCAGCTCTCATCTTTTCTGTAATCATTTCTTTCTTCACTCTCAAGAAATGATTGACTTACATATAGATTTACTGGCCAGATAATTATGTGTACAGTGGCTTTGGTAATGAAACTGTGCCTTCTCCCCAACTGAGGTTAGCTGCAGTTTATTCTTTATGCTCACCGGTCGTCAGGTCCTTTTCAGAACGTCACTCTCGTCACACCGAGCGTCTCTCTTTCACTAGCCTGTTCTCTGACTCTGTGGACTTTCATAGCTGGTGCATCTTCAGTGTCTTGTATCCATCTTCGTGAAAGTCTGCCTCTGCCTCGTCTTCTGGAAACTATATCTTCCAGTAAATCACTATGCTTACTATGGGAATTTGGGGGTAAAACTTCGGTCGGCATAGAGCCAATTCTAAATTACATACAAAGACACCCACTTAAAGAGAATGCCTGTGATGTCATTCTGTACACGGCATACACAAAAAGAAAAAAAAAACAGAACGTAAAGCATGAGGTAGACCAAGAACTAACTGGACAGAGAAACTACAACAACTTGATGTGTCTATGGTCGAGGGGCCAGAACTGCAAAAGGCAGAACCTTATATCTCCCTCTACACCCAAAGATGTCATCATCATCAGGTGCCTTGCTGACTGGCGTGGGCAATCATGCCTCTCCATAATCTGCGATATCCTGCAGCATGTATCAGTTCGTGTGCCGACACACCTCCATATCATGCAACAAGACTGTCAAGCATCTTTTCTCGTTGTCTTCCTCTATCTCTCCTTCCACAGATCTTTCCAGTGGTCACAACATGGTCTATTTCCCCTCTTCTCATAACATGGCCGAAAAATGATGACTGTCTCCTTCTGATGTCTGTGATAAGTTGTCTTTGGGTTCCCCCTCTTTCAAAACCGCTTGGTTGCTCTTTTTGGCCATCCAAGGTATTCTAAGCATTCTTCTGTAAAACCACATCTCTGACATTTCTTACCCGAAGAGGTAACAGAAGAAGAGAAGAAGAAGACTAGTTTCCTTAGCGCAACACCTGGAAGACTACCTGAAAAACACACAAGAACTGTCGTTTTCTAACCTCGGGAATATAACCCTGGTAATCGTCCACGACTGCAATGAGAAACAATTTACATAACCCCGAAACCGCAGTTTGTTTTACAACGCTTATATTTGCATCTCTGCCATCAAGCAAAACACATGTCCTTCGATACATGAAGCGGTAACTGCGGCATGAGAAGAAGAACAAGAAAACCGGCCCTTTTCATTATATGAAATGTATTTGTTATTTTTTTTTAAAACATCATCACAGTCCAACCGATTATATTTTCCGAAACCATTAAAACAGCCATTTCTTAACTCCAATCCATCTTAAACTCTAACCATTAGCAATCGACAAACATTGCAGTAATTTACTCGAAACCAACCATCATCCTCGGCAGTTAATTTTGTTGTAACCACTTCTGGAATTGACTTTCTCCACCAACAGTCACCGAACTAATATATTCCCGATTAGGGGCCACTTCCATTAGCCAATACAAAAGATAGTCTTTTAGGTATGTCTCCCCCAGTTCGGAATTTGAAAGCTCTTGGGGCGAGCTTGTAGCGAGCCAAGTCCAATCCAGGAAAAAGTAAACATACTTTTTGGGCTCCATTTATTTCCAATCACGAACGATATTTGGATCTAAGTTGGTATAAGGGATATTCTTGTCTGTGTTTCTTCTGTCTTCTGTTACTGGTCGTTTTTTTCTTCTTCTTCCCAATTGCTTGTATACCAGTGTGCGTGTCAATCTTTAATTCGTCTGTGTAGTTTCCAGCTTGCCTACCTGTCTCTCCGCCTGTTCACTTGTTAGACTGCTTGTCTGTCCGTCTGTTCACTTACCAGACTTACGTACAACTCTGTCTGCCTGCTTACTTGTTAGACTGCTTGTCTGTCTGCCTGTTTACTTGCTAGACTGCCTGTCTGTCCGCCTGTTTTCTTGCTAGACTGCCTGTCTAACTCTCTGCCTGTCTGTCCGCCTGTTTACTTGCTAGACTTCTTGTCTGTCTGCCTGTTTACTTTGCTAGACTGCCTGTCTTGTCTGCCTGTTTACTTGCTAGACTGCCTGTCTGTCCGTCAGTTAACTTGCTAGACTGTCTGTCTGTCCGCCTATTTACTTGCTAGACTGCCTGTCTGTCTGCCTGTTTACTTACTAGACTGCCTGTGTAACTTTCTGCCTGTCTGCTCGCCAGTTTACTTGTCAGACCACTTGTCTAACTCTCCGCCTGTCTGTCCGCATGCTTACTTGCTAGAGTGCCTGTCTGTCTGCCTGTTTACTTGCTAGACTGCCTGTCTATTCGCCTGTTTACTTACTAGACTGCCTGTCTAACTCTCTGCCTGTTTTCCCGCCTGTTTACTTACTAGACTGGCTGTCTCTCTACCTGGAGACCAACGTTTTAATAACCAAATATTTGCATGGTTGGGGGTCACCACAACATGAGGAACTGCCACTACATGAGGAACTGCCACTACATGAGGAACTGCCACTACATGAGGAACTGTACTGAATGGTCATAGCATTAGAAAATATTGAGAGCCACGAGGTGGAGGGACGGGAGGCGGTAGGAAGCCTCGGTTGCAGTTAAAGGACAATGAATAAACGTAAGGCAGTGATGGAGGCAAAGAAGAAGTGGAAGACTGGGGAATAATATTTTCATCAACTATCCCAGGCAAAGCCGGGCAGTTAAATCTAGAAAGTAAACTATACAAGTGACATGCACTTTCTTGGCATCAGAGGTTTTTAAAAGCTAGAACAAAATATAGTAAAATAAAAAGGGCTCTTATCCACGCCTGTAGGTGTATTCGTAATATAGGGATAGACCTATGTTTTTATAGACCAATCGGCACTTGGTGGCTGATGTAGTCAGCATCGCGCCGGCCACATTTACTTTCCCAGGACTGCACCTGGTACCCATTCAAAACTTGGTCGACCTGGGAGTCAAGATCATTTTTGAAAAAATATCCAGCTCTGTCAGGACACGAACTCGAGACATTCCGATCCGTAAGCGGGCGTCTAGCCGCCAACGCTACGGCGACTCTCTTGTACAAAATATGGAACTTTAAATGGTATATTTTTAAAACCGAGTTATGTCTTCTTAATTATAATTTTATTTCAATTTAAACAAATGCAAGTGAAAGTTGGAGAACAATAGCAGTCTTGGGACGAAAATCAAATGTATTGGAAAACAAATGTCTGAGAAAAATTATGGGAATCAAATAAGAGGAATTCAAAAGGAGTTAAGAAATAAAAGAAATGTCTGGGCAGCCACAAGTATCAACAGTTAAAAGACAGAGAAGATTGCGGTACATTGGACACATCCTTAAAAAAAGAACGGGCGAACTTTATTTTCAAATGGTTACATTAGGCCCTTCATAGCATTCATCTTTCATACGTCAGTTGGTAATCTTTCAGCTTCACGGCAAACGGGTCATCCCATAGTTGCTCCGCTTCTGTGCCAACGAAAAACAGAATGTTTATCAAAGTCCCTTAAGGAATGATTGACAGACTGCTGTCTCAACTTATGCACTAGCACACACACGCATTAAAAGCATACGGAAGCCATCCGAAGTGCTAACACAAACAGTCCGACATTAGAAATGCAGTTCATCATCGATGGTAGCATAAGTCACCGACAGATCAGCAGTTGCACACGCGATCAATTTTAATCACACCGCCATTATTGCGTCATTTTCTGAATCTACAATTCACACCACCACGTTGGTCACAGTCGAAAAACATTTCAAAAGAAATCCGCAGCTCACATTGTCGCGCTATGCGCTCTGCATAAAAGATGGGCGACGAAACTATATCCTCTTAGTCTACAAACGGAGCAAAAATGCAACGGCCACCGTCTGGCAGAAGCAAAAAATGTGCAACGACTCTAAACAGTGACCGTGCCTAGCGTCAATTTGGACCGGAAGTCAAGTACGGCAGTTGCATTTTTATATATCAAGTATATTATGTTCAAATGTCAAAATTCATTGTACAAATGTAAATTAAAAATACAAAGGCGTGGATAGACAAATGCATATCTTCAAATATATTTGTGCACAGATACTCACTCATCGCAGACACACACAAAGCACACACACACATACACACACACACATATACACACACACACACAACATGCGTACACACAGAGAGGTGCACACATTGATGACATACACACACACACACACACACACAACATAAACTAATATGCGCACAGTCACTGACAGAACCCATACACACAGACAAAAAACACACACGCAGATCCAGCATACATACACAGACACAGAAGAAAACACTGTCTCAACATGTACACACAGACACACAGAACACACCAATACCAGACACACAGGTATATCTACTTTTACAGACAGAACGCAAACACACAGAAACAACACACACACACAGACCCAACACATACACAGACGCAGACACACACATACAAACATTGTCACACAGACACGACACACACACACAGACAACACACACCGGTACAATATACACATGCCAATGTACTCTCACAGACACAACACACACATAGAATCAACCGATAGACATAAATACAATACATGCACACAGACTTAACACAAGCTCATCACACACGAACAAAGCCTGAATAGACACAGCACAAACACATTAAAAAAAAAAAAAACTCACACACACAACACAACACTCACAGGCAAAAGACTTACGGATACAGCATACACACACACACACACACACACACACACACACACACACACACACAAACACACAAACACGCCCAAAGAAATGACGCTCACATTCATTGACACACCACATATTCGCCTCACAGATACAGTGCACACAGACAACAATGCACACAGACACAATACATACAAACACAGACACAGCACTCACACCACATTCACAGCACACCACCCTCCCCCCCCCCCCCCCCCGCCCACAGACACCTCACTCAGAGACGCAAAGCTCACACATACTCACAGACACAACAGTTACACTCACAGACACACTCCACATACATAGGAGTATAAAACACACAGTCACAACCTTACATAAACTAACATACACACAGGTAAACACACACTCGCAGGGACTGTGATAAACATTATGTGTGTTTTTCGTTAGCACAGGAGCGGAGCAAAGATGGTGTGACATGTTTGCTATGAAGCTGAAATTAAAATTACCAGATTACACACTCGCAGAGACTAAACTCAACAGACACAACATACATAAGGAAACAATTAGAAGAAACCAGCAGAGAATCACCAAACAGGCATTAAAATGGGAAATAAATTGATTAAGGAGGCGGGGACGTCCAAAAGAAACCCTAAGACGAACGTTGATGAAAGAAGCCAAAGCTGCTGGATTGAATTCATTCATGATATTGATCTGATTGCACAGGATAGAAAGGACTGGATGAATAGGCTGGTTTGGTTTCTACACAAACCTGAGCCTGAAGAATGCACTAGCTCCGTAGCACCGACGAAGATCCATAAATACTCTAGGAAGATTTTAAACACCCAATTTTGCCCGGACATTGTGGTTAGGCTGCTATTTTCGATTTCCAACTGCTAAGGGATTTTTTTTACGTGCGCAACAGTACACACGGGCGTCCGGTCTTGCTACCCAGAGACCAGGGAAAATTACTAGTAGTCCACATGAAAAAAAAAAATCCTAGCCTTCACCTGGGCCTGAACCCGGGATTTCCAGCACTCGAGGCGTACGCCATGCATCGAGACCACTCAGCTCCCTATGCTGCTTCTATAGAGGAATAGACTGTGAGCCCTATGTGACGTATAATAGCACTAACCCCAGCAGCCCCTAGCTGTTGTGTGATTTCTCTAGGCAAATTTACGTCCAGTAGTTTGCCATTGCTTCCTGGATGGTCGGCTCCCTGATACCACTGTCGAAACTAACTCAAGGCGCATGGCCCGAAGGTGGGATCGAACCCGGCACTTTGGCATTACGAAGCGTTCGCATCGACTTAGCCACAGAGCCGACTGGAAAGGTATAGCTACCAGAATTATAAAATTAAAAAGCTAAATTAAATGA
Source organism: Candidula unifasciata (assembly GCA_905116865.2). Taxonomy (NCBI): domain Eukaryota; kingdom Metazoa; phylum Mollusca; class Gastropoda; order Stylommatophora; family Geomitridae; genus Candidula; species Candidula unifasciata. Next base: position 434,082 of record CAJHNH020005479.1, read on the forward strand.
GACATGTTGAACTCGAATGTCCCTCTTTTAAAACAAAACGCAGAATAAAATGAAAACTCTAAAACACAAAACGACATAAAATATTTAATTCGATTTAGAATAAAATTTAATGAGCTAACTAAAATAAAACCTAATTAAACAACACTTAAAACAAAACTAGCTATCAAATAAAGACTAAATCATTTTCTACCAGATTCAGCAGGAAGTGAGCGAAAGTTTGTGGACTGTTTTCCAAGGACGGAGTTTGAATCATGTTGCAGCAGGTGCAGGCTGTAGGGAAACTTTTTGTTGCCGACTGCGTAAGCAGACTAAGCACGTGTGGGAATGACCCGAGTGCAGTGACGTCACTTCATTCATTCATTCCAAATTTTAAACCTAAGAAACAAACTATACAACTTTTACATTAAAATAACCGAAACGATCTGACGTCGATCCTTAAGTCAAAAGCAAAACGTGACATTGGCTTTCTCCATGGATCCAATTCAACACGGAATGCGTTCTTTAAAATTCTACATTTAGCCAGGACATGACAAAGAAATTTGGCCTCCCTGGTGGCCATTTGGATTGTGTAACTTCTTTTAAAGTCATGCACTCGTGGTTTCTCAAACTCGGGAATTCCCCAAAGGACGTCTGCTGTTATATCCTTCTGGGACTTGATAAAAAGTTAAACTAACAGTTCTTGAACTTGTTCCCTGTCAGCCATGACAGGGCGTTAAATGGCGTGTGTTCGTTTATGGCGAAGATGCGATATTTAAATTTTTGGTCGAAATATGATAGATTTTTCAGAGATGAGTTCATTTTGCATCTTCGCTCCCAGCTCTTTTTGTGGGAGTGACATACATGGTGATACATCTTATGATGTTAAAGGTGGGTAGATTTTGATCAGTTATGATTTGCTAAATCTCACACTAACCTGTAGTCAGTTTTACTGGGACACATAATCAATCACTTCCTGTTGCCATAGTGAAGGATCGCTGCAATGAATCTTCAACGCGCTCTGGTTTTTCGCCCTGGATCTACTCTCTTTCAGACTGTTGTTTGTTCATTTCTTGGTTTTATCCTCCCACACACAGACTTACAAAATAAAGAGGGAGAAAGAGAACAAACGAATGAACGAACTTTATTTCAAAGGGTCACAAATTGGGCACTCAGACCCGTCTTACATTAAGTCCTTGCAAACATTTATCGTTCATACTGCAGTTGTATTTATCTTTAAAGCCTTATATTTTCATATTACAATATATGTACGATGGTTATGAAGTAAAATAGACAAAACTATGGACGTGTGTGTGGAAAAGCGAGACAGAGGGAGTTAGGGAGCTAGAGAAAGGTGAGAAAGAACATTTGGAAAGCAGGGGCGAGAACTTTGCGAGAGCATGAGACAGCTTTACGCCACTAGCGGACTGTTTGAAAGGCAGCTAGACTCACTGTATGTTGAATTAAGAATCGACATCACATCACTTGTGACACCTCCTTAAGTGCTCCGTCCCTATCTTCAGCAGCAAGCGAAGAGTTACAGTTCCAATAGCACCAGTAACTGTCTTTATGCCCGTCTCATCCTTCTCCTGAATGTTGAGCGTCTGCCAGATTCCCTGTTACTCCTTGCAGCGCCATTCTCTTCAGACCGTAATGATCTATCTGTGTCACCTCACTGTTCACTTGTTCCCAAAGAGCCCTCACAATATCTAGCTTGTCATACATCAGTTCACCACCAAGTAGGGCAGAGCCGACCAGTCTATCTGCCTGCTCATTTCCCAGTACACCAGCATTCATTCATTCATTCAGTAGCATGTCCCTCGCGGAACCTCGCTGCCATAACAACCCTCCGGAAAACCTTCCTATCCTGAGCAAGATGTCCTGCGTCTGATACACCCATCTGGAGATCATCTGCCACATCCTGCACCCATCTTCTCCTCGGCCTTCCTCTTCCTTTCTTCCCAGGCATATACCACTCCATTATTGTTCTCTCTAGACTTCCATGACGTTTCAAGTGACCAAAATATTTCAATTTTCTTTGTTTTATTGTCTTTACTAGCCCACCCTCTTCAATATTCAGCTCTTGAAGTATGGATGCATTTGTTCTTTTCTTTACCCAAGATATTCTTAGAACCTGTCTGTAACATTTACACCAGCATACCTGCAGAAAATATCCAAAGGATGCTAACTACCCGGGACCTCTAAAGTGATGCTTGCCACAGCTAGACCCGTATCTGTATGCATGACCTGACAGTCGATGGCTGTTGCCAACATCTCGCTGGTCGCCATTTCTTACAGCACATTTTCTGAAAACCCATTTTAGACTAAACAGACCTGGACATAAAGTCAAATATTTAAAGCAGCGATTCTCAACCTATGGGTCGCGACTCCCTCCCCCCCCCCCCTTTTTTTTTTTTTTTAGGTCAAACGACCCTTTCAGTGGGGGTCGCCAAAGACCATCGCAAAACACATATTCATTGAAGTTAGGAAGTAGCAACGAAAATAATTGTGTGGTTTGGGGTCGCAACAACATAAACTGTATTAAAGGGTCGCTGTATTAGGAAGGTTAAGAGCCACTTATTTAAAGGAAAGTTTGATGCGAACTACTACTATTATGGTGCTACTACTACTGCTACTGCTGCAACTGCAATTACACTATTAGAGTACTACTACTACTGCTGCTGCTACTACTACTTCTACTAATAATCGTAGTACAAAAACTACTAATACCTCTTCTTTTTCTTCTTCTTCTTTTTATTATTATTAATAATATTATTATACTCCTCCTCCTCCTTGTACTTATTCTTCTTATTCTGCTTAGCGTTGATCAGCTGTAAACTCCGGTAGAAAGTTGTTTGTCCATGTTTAGATTTCGATCTTGTTCCCAAACCTGAGTTTTGCGCGCACATCGTTTTTACAGATCTGGCTTCATTGTACGCAGGCTGTTGGTTCCTGTCCTGTTAGCACTCAAAACTAAGGACTTGCTTTTGGCAGCCAACGGTCAAACGTCCCAGGCACATGTATGCCTAACAGGTGTATGGTGGCGATCTCCTTTTTGTAATTTGTATTAAGCAAATATACAAGAACTGATAGGCATTCATAGTTTATTTGTTTGTTTGTTTTAGTATCCATAAGCCATGAGTTGTTAACCCTTAGGCTCGGTATTATGGATATCGCAACCCTTCGGCCTTGATTCCATTGTAAATACTGTAAATCTGGGAGAAATGTGGCGTTTCTGCCTACCCCGGGAGTGAACCCGGACCACAAGGAGTTCGTCACCCGGTCACCGCGCAATCCGGTTTAGCCAACTACGCTAGAGAGCCGGGCAATGGCATTCATAGAAAAGATTAGAGAGATAAGAAAACACTAGACAACATTTTGGTTATTCGTCCACCTCTAGTCTTTGGTCTTATTCTAGATCAGTGACTCTCAACCTTCCTAATGCCGCGACCCTTTAACACAGTTTTTCATGTCGTGGTGACCCCACAACCATAAAATTACTTTCGTTGCTACTTCATAACTTTAGTGAATATGTAGTTTCCGATGGTCCCAGGCGACCCCTTTGAAATGATCGTTCGATCCCCAAAAGGGTCGCGGCCCACAGGTTGAGAACCTCTGGTCTAGAACTTTGAGTTTTGCGTGCACCTCTGTTTAACAGATCTAACTTGAAAACAGTGAGCCCGGCTCTCTAGCGTAGTTGGTTAAACCTGACTTTCGCGGAGACCGGGTGACGAACTCCTTGTGGTCCGGGTTCACTCCCGGGGGTAGGCAGAAAAGCCACATTTCTCTCAAATTAATGGTACTTATAATGAAATCAAGGCCGAAGGGTTGCAATGTCCATAGTACCGAACCAAAAGATTAACAACTCATGGTTTCTGGATACTTGGGGAAAAAAAGCACACTGTCGATTCCTCGCATCTTAGGCAGATGCACTTGGAAATTCTAAGGAAACACCCATGTTTAGTCGTCTTTTACGACCTGCTTGTTACGGCATCTTCTTTTCCTCAGAATTGGGCCCCGGGACCCACGTGGAGGCTGGGGGGGGGGGGGGGGGTAATTTAACATTACAGAAATAGATCCTGTATTTCAAATTAATTTTTAAAAATGGAGGAAAAAAGAAAAGAAATAATCCTGCGCCCCCTTCCACTGAGAAAGACATACTTACATTAAACAGACAGCCAACGCAAGCAACAAAGACAGAAAACAGTCCCAGACAGACAGTCATATTTGCCAGAAGTAAGTGAATGTTGCTGGTAACACGAAGAAATTTGACCCGTTTTCTGGAACAAGTTATTCACCCTGGCAAACACGACTAACTTCCGCTAACCTGGTCATAACAGGAAGCCATCTTGACGGCTTCCAGCAGAATAATGAATTCAGGTCATTATTTCTACTGACATTTTTCTGGAACGAGTTGATGGCCTGGAGTTTTAGCCTTAAGCAATAATGTGGGGCGGGAGGGGGTGGAAAAGGGGGGGGGGGGGGGTGTTAATTGTAACAGGAAAAAAATTAAGGCGTGTACCGAAGGTGTGAGTGTGCGCGTGTAGGGTGGGTGTGTGTTGTGTGTGAAATTGTGTATTTTGTATTCAGCGAGTAAGGCTGTTAGCTACTGTGCCACCGTGTGTTCTTATTAAAGGCAGGCAATGGAAATTCTACACAAACACACACACACACACACACATATATATATATATATATATATATATATATATATATATATATATATATATATATATATATATATATATATATATAAGAAGTTGTAGAGAGGGAGTGACGTGTGAGAAATAAAGAGGTGTTTGAAATATAGAGAGAACGAACGAACGAACTTTATTTTCAAAGGGGCCACCATTTGGGCACGCTAACTGGGTCTCACATCCGGTCCTTCCCAATATATCTTTCATACTGTAGCTGTCTTTTTTTTTTTAATGCAAGTCATGTTCATGTAATACTTACAATATACACACTTGAGTTGAGTTGATTGAAGAACCGACATCACAGCTCTCGGGGCATTCCCATAAGCTATCTGTCCCCATTTTCAGCAGTTCCAGTACCAGTAGCAGACTGATTATACGCCCATCTTGCCTTTCATGTGAGCGTAGTAGTATTGGCCAGATCCCCTCGTCACTTCCCGCAGCATCACTCTCACCAGATCTCCTCGTCACTTCCCGCAGCATCACTCTCACCAGATCTCCTCGTCACTTCCCGCAGCATCACTCTCACCAGATCTCCTCGTCACTTCCCGCAGCATCACTCTCA
>CAJHNH020005479.1:444316-466512 GCA_905116865.2 Candidula unifasciata
AATGGGTTTCTCCCCACTCTCACCCAGCCAAAAGAAAGGAATCTCCCCATCAATCCTTAGAAATGTTTGCATTCAATTTGACATAAACGACTTAATCTGTTGTTTATTGTCCTTCCAGTTTTGCATGTTTATATTCTCGGCGGACTGGACTGCAATTTTCCCCCAAAGATGTCCGCCGAAGAGATTCCCTTATTTTCTCATCAACTTTCATTTCCGTGCGCAGAGTTGTCAAATAGGTTCAATCTTCCCGCCATGGGATTTGTGAGGATGGGGGAGGGGAGGTTATAGTTAGGACAGGGCCTAGCCACTTTATTTTGTAAAGCCTTAATTTGTATGTTAATAAAGTCATTATAATTGTGAGTGTTTAGTACAGTTAGGCGTCTCTGGCTTAAAAAATTGCCACCAGCTTTATAATTCCAAAATAGCCGGTTCGATCCTGGAGGAGATTTGGTTGCAGACCTCTTCGGACAGTGGTACGGAACACTGACTGTTCAAAAATACAGTGGCGAACTTCTTCTTCATTTTCTTTTTTTTTTTTTTTTCTTTGTTGTTCTTCTTCTCTAGTCATGTTTTGTCTTTCAGCGTTTGAAAAGTCATCAGATGCAAGCCTTGGTATGTGCTGTGTAAATGCTGGTTTTACACGCCCTTGGATATTTTTATCCCTTGGTGGATCGTGGTAATTTTCCGTAAGTTTCACTCCGATTACTCTTCGTACTGTACTGAGCAAGGTGTAGTCCATTGCCGACTTGCTGGACCAGTCGCAGTTTAAGGCAGGATTTAACCAGAAGGATCCCATTCCACCCGGAGAACCAGAGCCTCGGTGGCCTGAGACCTCGCGGCCTCAATTTTCCGGCAAATTACCGAAAGTAAAAGTGGCCGATAAATTCCCAAACAGCCAACAAATGCAAGGACCGGTTCTGCAACGTCATGTAAAAGAACAGGCAACTGAAATGTTTATATATAGACTGACCAGAGATCACCAGATGTTTTTCAAGTACGGAAGCTTTCTCCTCACGTCCTTAACCCATTGGATGTAAGGTGTTTGACCTAGATTTGTAGGGTGCAAGTCGCCTTAAACAATAAAGTGTGAAGCGAGAAAAGTATCTTTTATATTTTAACTTTTTGGGTCCCAGTAGATTTTTTTAATACATTTTCAAGAGGTGCAATAATCACTATGAGCTACTGCATAATTTGTTTTACGCAAAGTGCACACTGACGAAATTACCAAAAGGAAGCCAGATTTCACTTGCATTCTGTGACCACATGTGAATAGCGAAAGAACACAATGTGTGATTGTTTGGATTCTATTGAAAAGGGCTATTGATACATTATGCGTTCCTTTTGACTCAGTAAAAAGTAAAGTAAAGGACCTTTTTCCGCGCCTTTAGGCGTATAGGGCATATAGGGCTAGAACTACATTTTTATAGACCAATCGGCAGAAGATGGGTGATATGGTCAGCATCACGCCGGCCGCCTATACTGCCCGGGACTGCACCCGGTACCCACTCAAGGCTGGGTCGACCTGGGAGCCAAGGTCATTTTATTTTTAAAAGTCCGGCTCTGCCAGGGAGCGAACTCACGACCTTCCGATCCGCGGCGAGAGTCCAGCCGCTCTGCCACGGCGACTCAGTTTCACTCAGTGTGTTAACCTATTTCTGATCACTGAGCAAACGAATGAAATGGTTTATGGAAAAATAGATGTGAGAAGACAAGGCGAGAAGTTTTTTTGACAACCTTTTGCCTAAGCATGGAGATGTGTCAGTCAACGAGCTGATAAATGCTGTTGAAAATCACAAAATTGTGGAGAAGCAAGACGGTCTAGGCAAATCGACGGAGCTGTTCAAATAAAGTCATTAGAATTGTGGCTGGTTAGTGCCGTGACTGCGAAGAGAGACACAATCTCTGTCGTACACGCACAGTAAATAGAATGGTCGTTTCTCTCCCCCCCCCCCCCCCGCCCCATGTTCTAACTGCTCATTGTAACTGAATTTCGAATCGAAATAAATTATTCAATTCCCCCCCCCCACCCCAAAAAAAATTTGAAATAGGTGGTTTGTGGGGTAACATCAAAAAAAAATTTGAAATTCGTGGTGAGGTAACATTTTAAAAAATTTGAAATAGGTGGTTTGTGGGGTAAGATCCCAAAAAAATTTGAAATAGGTGGTTTGTGGGGTAATATTAAACAAATTTGAAATAGGTGGTTTGTGGGGTAACATAAATTTTTTTTTTAAATAGGTGGTTTGTGGGGTTACATCAAAACAATTTTTGAAATAGGTGATTTGTGGGGTAACACAAAAAAAAATTTGAAATACGTGGTTTGTGGGGTAACATTTAAAAAAATTTGAAATAAGTAGTTTGTGGGGTAAGATCCAAAAAAATTTGAAATAGGTGGTTTGTGGGGTAACATTAAACAAATTTGAAATAGGTGGTTTGTGGGGTAACATCAAAAAAAAATTTGAAATTTGTGGTGGGGTAACATTTAAAATAAAATTTGAAATAGGTGGTTTGTGGGGTAAGATCAAAAAAAAAATTTGAAATAGGTGGTTTGTGGGGTAACATTAAACAAATTTGAAATAGGTGGTTTGTGGGGTAACATAAAATTTTTTTTTTTGAAATAGGTGGTTTGTGGGGTTACATCAAAACAATTTTTGAAATAGGTGATTTGTGGGGTAACATAAAAAAAAAATTTGAAATACGTGGTTTGTGGGGTAACATTTAAAAAAATTTGAAATAGGTAGTTTGTGGGGTAAGATCCAAAAAAATTTTGAAATAGGTGGTTTGTGGGGTAACATTAAACAAATTTGAAATCGGTGGTTTGTGGCGTAACATAAAAAAAAAATTTTGAAATAGGTGGTTTGTGGGGTTACATCAAAACAATTTTTGAAATAGATGGTTTGTGGGGTTACATCAAAAAAAAATTGAAATAGGTTGTTTGTGGGGTAGCATTAAAAAAATTGAAATAGGTGGTTTGTGGCGTAACTTCAAAAAAAAAATTGAAATAGGTGGTTCGTGGGGTAACATCAGAAAACAAAATGTTACTTGAGTATCCTTTACAGGTTGTTACAGAAGCAACCCCAGCATTTTTGGCTGTAGTGGTTTTTCTATGCAAATGTTACGTTTATTTGTTTGCCATATGCCCCTAAACGGCCAGCCCTCGGTACCACTTTTCAGTGGTATGAAAAATCGTCCGCAGCAGGGATCGAACCCGGCGCTCCGGCATTACGACGCGCCTTCGCAACGCCTAAGCCACAAACACCGACGATAACATCGTATAAGGGAAAGAAAAAAATAATTTTAGTTTTGATCAATTTGATTGGTAACTATTTTTTTGAACTGCTAACTAAAGCTTTTTATTTGCTTACTTACTTACTTACTTACTTAGTCGCTCCTCTTCTACCTTGGGGTGTAGAGGTTTGCCAGAGAGATCGCCAGACGTCTCTATCAGCAGTTTTCTTTCTGGCTTTGTTCCATTCCAGTCCTCTGTCAGTCAGGGACTGTCGGATGTTGTCTTCCCAGCGCACCCTGGGTCGTCCCGGAGGTCTGGTTCCCTGGTTCTTAGCCTCCCATGCTTGCCATGGTGGCCGATTTTCTCCCATTCTGCACACATGTCCAAACCATCGTAACTGTGACTGATCCACTCGGGTTAGTAAGGGCTGGGTATCAAGATCTTGACGTATTGTCTGATTGTGGACTTTGTCCCTTCTTGTCACTTGGACCACCTTTCTCAGGTATCTCATTTCCGAGGCCTGCAGCTGGCTTCTGTGAGATGTTGTCATTGCCCATGACTCACACCCATAGGTCAGGACTGGTACATAGGTAGAGCGGTAAACAGCCATTTTCGTCCTCTTGCCAATTTCTCTTTTGCTAAGAAACCCTCGGTTTATGGCCTGGAAGAGTCTCCCAGCAGCTGCTTTTCGTGTAGCCAGCTCAGTCTTAATGCCTCCATTTCGGTCTAATACAACTCCAAGGTATTTGAACTGGTTAACCTGCTCCAACGCATACTGTCCCATCATGATCTGGTGTTTCTTCTCCTCTCTTGAGATCACCATGGTTTTAGTTTTGGAGACACTGATGGTCATCCCTTTCTTTTCAAGCTCTTCCTTCCAGACAAGTAAGTTGGACTGAAGGTGTGCCTCTGATTTAGCTATCAGGGCCACATCGTCTGCAAAAGCCAGCTCTGATATACAGATTGGTCTCATCTTCCAGTACCCTACAGAGTACTTCTTTGTCTTCTCCCTACAGGTCTTGATGACATCATCCATCATAAGAATGAAGAGGTAAGGTGAGAGAATATCACCTTGTCTAACACCGCTGGTGGTCCTAAATTCTTCTGACTTTTGGTCTGCTGTTCTTACATAATTTCTGCACTTTTTGTAGAAACTCTGTATTGCACTGATCAGGGGTGCTGGGATGTTTTTCCCTGCCAAGCAGTCCCAGAGCTTGTTCCAGGGTACCTTGTCAAATGCCTTTTCCAGATCCAAAAAACATAAATGCATCTCACTCTTATATTCGAGGGCTTTTTCACTCATCTGTCTCAGTGTGAAGATAAGGTCTTGAGTACTTCGGTTTGCTCTGAAGCCGCATTGGGCCTCGTCCAGCTGTGGCTCTACCAGACTTCCAAGTCTCTGCTCAAGAATTCTAGAGTAACTTTTACCGGGAACGCTGAGGAGGGATATGCCCCTGTGGTTTTCACATTGTCTGTTATCACCTTTTTTAAATATAGGTATAATGATGGCAATCTCTTAATCTTTTGGTATAGTTTTGCTACACCAGGCTGCCTGGAGAACCTTCAGTAGAAGGCGCTCACCTTCGACTCCCATATATTTGACCATCTCTGGTGTTATACCATCATGACCTGCTGCTTTTCCCAGCTTAATCTTCTCAATAGCTGCCTTCAATTCTTCCATCCTGATGTTATCTTCCCCATGATTGAATTCCTTCTCAGCAGTGAGGTCCATTATTTCTGGGTCATGACTTCCCTCAGCGCCAAGGAGCTCTGAGAAGTATTCTCTCCATCTGCCCATGATATCATTTGTAGAAGTAAGCAGAGCCCCTTCCTTGTCTTTTATGAATTTAAGTGGGCACTCTTTCTCCTTCTTCATGTTCTTAAGGGTCTTGTAGAACAGTTTTTGGTTTTCTCTTGCATTATTTTCCAACTTTTCTCCAAACTCTTCCCATGATTTCTGTTTTGCTTTAAGCACAATATTTTTGGTCTCTGTTCTGAGTGCCACATATTGTTTATATTTTTCTATTTCTTCAGCTGTGTTCCTGGCTGCCAGGTATTGCTTCCATGCCCTTTTCTTTTCTCCTATTTTCAATTTGACTTCTTCTGTCCACCAAGGTGTCCTGTGTCCCCGCCTTCCACTTGGGACTTCACCACATGCTTCTACTGCAGCTGCTGTGAGGATATTCTTGAATCTGCACCAGATGGTTTCAGTGTCCTCTGATGATTCTTCTTCAGTTCCTATTGCTTTCACTATAAGCTCCTGGTATCTAGACTTAATATCTGGCTCTCTTAGCTTGTATGCTTTAATCCTCATCCCTTCTTGGTTGCTTGGTTTCTTGCATGGTTGTCGGTGTTGCCTTGTTGGAGCAGTTCTTTCAGTTGTTCTCTTTATTGTGACCAGATAGTGGTCACTTCCAATCTCTGGTCCTCTCATGACTCTGGCATCTCTCACAAACTTGAATGAACTTTTCCTAACTATGGCGTAGTCAATGATGGATTTTTCATTCTTTGAAGGTTCACATCTTGTGTATGCATGTATACGCTTGTGGGGGAATTTTGTGTTTGTAATGACAAGGTTCTGTTCCCTGCAGAATCTGAGAAGTCGCTTGCCATTATCATTCAAAACATCTTCACCATATCTCCCGATCACTCCACCCCATCTAGAGTGATCATTTCCTACTCTGGCATTTAGATCTCCTAGGAGGATAATTTCATCGTGACAGTCATCTATGGTCCTTTGGAGCAGTTCAAAGAATTCTTCTTTAACATCTACTCGCTCATCTTCATTTGGCCCGTACACAATAACAATATTGATAATTGTATCTTCTTCTTTCAGATCTAACACCATTATTCGCTCTGAGATGAATTTCCATCCCTTGATGTTACTAACTTGATTCCTGGCCACAATACAGCCAACACCTCCCTTGGCTCTCTCCGTCATAGGGACACCACTGTAGAGCAGCATACTTCCATCGTGATCTGTGATTCCTTGCCCCTTTTTCTTGGTTTCAGTCAGAGCCAAGACTCCTAATTTTGCTTTCCTCATCTCCCCTACTAACTCGTTTTCCTTTCCGTTAATTCCTCTTATATTCCATGTTCCATAAATCGTAGTCCGTAAGCCATGCCAGTTCGTCGCCGTTAAGATCCGTCCGGTTTTCTCTCTGTAGTTACTTGTAATCGTGGTTTAAGGCAAACAGGTGATTGGCCTGTTGTGCCTTTGCATGGTGGAGGGGCTGCCTCCTTGCGGCCTCCGTGCAGGCCGTCTGGCTGATTCACGGTTACCCACTACTTCCGGAGACGCATGAAGCACTCAGGTTCAGCCAGACCCTCCTCCTTTTACAGCCGGGCTTGGGACCGGTCTTAGCGGAGTTGCTTTTTTTTGCGTGGTATAAAATTGTAGGTGGATTTTGTAAAAGGAATTATTTAAACTCGTACGTCCATTCACTTATATGATAAGATATGACTTTTAGTGCTTTGATTATGTGATACGTTTTAAATGAAAGATGTTTTTTTTAACGTTAAGTTTTTTTCTGTTCGATCTCATTTTTTGTTTCTTTTCTGTAAAGTCACCACATCAAGTATTAGGGGGTTAAGGTTAGTAGTATCGCTATTCATTTAACACTAGTACCAACCCTAATCCCCCTATACTATGGGATTTCCCTAATTCAAGCGTTATATGTTGACTCAAAAGAAAGAACTTAATTATTTTACCGTTTCATTTTTTCTTGCATATTAACCATCTAAATGACTACGTCTATATGATGTTATTATCTGGCCAGTCTAAACGATCACGTCTAAATTATTAGGTTTTCTGCCCGGTCCAAAATACCACGTCTATATTATTATATTATTTGCCCCATCCAAAACTCGACGTCTAAATGATTATATTATCTGACCAGCATAAAAGACCACGTCGCGTTGATTATATTACCGTACCAGACTGCGTTGAGCCTGCCTCTTGATTTCCGATTCAGCTAGAGAAGCCTTGCCCTAACTCTCTACTTGATATGTTAGGGGTGAGGTATGGAGATCTGGGCTGTTTAGGACTTTTTCAGATAAACAGTATTTTGATTCTGTGATCGGTGATTGGGCGTCAATTTTTTTTAGGTCATTTGTTCGTAAAGTATTAGACGTTATGCTAAACTGTCTTAACGTATAAACGATAGTAAAAAAGATAGAAAATGATAGGAAAAATATAATATTAAAAAAAACACAACACACACAAACAGATGAGGCAGGCTGGTTACGCAGACAGTGGTTTGAGTCATTGCAAAACTCTCCTTTATATTCGTCCCATGGCATGCAGGCGTTGTTGGTAATGAAAGAGCTGATAGACTGGCAGGTGCTGCGTTAATTGAAGATGGCTGGCCCATGGATCACACAGACATTGTCATTGTCCTTAGAGAGATAGGACGTTCTGGGGATTTTGGAAGCAACATGTCCACATCACTTCTAAGAATACGAGAATTGGGAGTGAAGATCGGCACAGCCAAGCGTGAAAAGCACACTGGACACACACGAAGTTTTATTAACCAACACAGGACTGTCACCATTTACCACGCCACGCTGATGAATATGTTGAGAGGGGAATCTGAGCGCCTATGGATGTGTCTGGAGTGCTGTGAAGATAATTTAACTCATAACACACAAATGAACTGACTGAAATGACTACATTACGGTATTTATATATTATGTTAAGAAAAAAAAAAACCTTTTTTTTTAAAGAAACAATAATAAACAGTAGAATTTTATCAAGTATTTAATACTTACCTGGGCCACTGTGAATTGTTGAAAGAAAGAAATGAAGCATGAATTGTTAATATAGAGGAGTCAGGACGCGAAAAAATGATCAGTTTCTCATTTTGATTGATTGTATAAAATAAAATACTGTTCTGTACTAATTGTCGAGTGGGGCGGCCTCCAAGTAATGGGGCTGTTAGGTTAGAAAAAAAATTTACCCACTGAAAGCAACCTGCACCACTGCCTTGGCCTTGGACTTCTTTTCTTCTTCCTCATTTACTTCCTCCGCCTTTACCTCCTCCTCTGCTTCCTCCGCCTCTACCCTTTCCTCTGCTTCCTCTCTCTCTCTACCTTCTTCTCTACTTCCTCCGCCTCTATCTTCTCCTTTGCTTCCATTCTACCTCTTACTTTACTTCCTCTTCCTCTACATTCTCCTCTACTTCCTCTCCCTCAAACTTCTCCCCTACTTCTTCTCCCTCTACCTTCTCCTCAACTTCCTCCCTCTCCCCCGTTCTCCTCCCTCCTCCCCCCTCCCTCCCTCCCTCCCCTCCTCCCTCCTCGTACGCCTCATCCTTCTCTCCCCTCCCCTCTCCTCCCTCTCCTTTCTCCCCCTCCCTCCGCCCTCCTTCCGGTTCATCTCCCCCCTCCCTCTCTCCCCCGTTACCGCCTCATTCTCCCTCCTCCTCCTTCCCTCCTCCTCCTCCCCGTTCTTCACGTACCTCCCTATCCCTTCCCCTTTCCCCTCTCCTTCACCCCTCTCCTTCCCTCCTCCACTCTCTCTTCTTCCCCTCCTCCTCTTCCCCTTCACTCTTCCTCCTCCTCTTTCCCCCCTCCTCTTTCTCCCCTCCCCTTCGTCTATCCTCCTCCCCCCTTCTTCATCCCTTCTCCCTCCTCTTCTTCGTCTTCTCCTCCGTCTTCCTCCTTCTCCCTCTACCTCCCCCTCTCTCCTCCCCTCTCTCCCTCTTCTCCCCTTCCCTCCCTCTCCTTCCCCTTCTTCCTCCTTCCTTCTCTTCTCCTTCCCTCTCTCCTCTTCCTCCTCCTTCCTTCGCCCCTTCCCCTCTCTTCTCCCTTCCCCTCACCTCCCCTCTCGCTCCCTTTCCTCTTCCCCTCCTTCTCCCTCTGTTCTTTCCCCCTCCTCCGTTTCCCCTGCTCAAATCCCTCTCCTCCCCTTTCCTCTCACCTTCCCCTCCTCTCCTCCCTCCTTTTCTTCCCCCTCTCTCTTCTACCCTCCCTCCTCCCTCTCTTTCTCTCCTTCCTCTTCTCCTACCTCTCTCTTCTCCTCCTCCTCTCTCCTCTCCTCCTACCCTCCCCTTCTTCCTCCTCTTTTTTCCTCTCCTCCTTCTCCTCCCTTCCTCTTCCCTACCTCTCCTCCCTCCCTTCGACTCCTCCCTCTCCTCTTCCTCCTCCCCTCCTCCTCTCCTCTTTTCCTCCTCTCCTCCTTCCTCTCTACCTCTCCTCTTCTTCCTCCTCCTCTCCTCTCTCCTCTTCTCCCTCCCCTCCTCTCCCTTCTTCCCCTTCCCCTCCTTCTCCTCCTCCTCTCCCCTCCCCCCTCCTTTCCTCCACCCACCCTGCTCCTCCTCTCCTTCCCTTCCTCCTCTTCTCCTCCCCTCCCTCCTTCCTTTCCCTACCCCCTTCTTCTCCTTCTCCTCCCTCTTCCTCCTCTCCTCTCTCCTCTTCTTCCCCTCCTCTTCTCTCTTCCTTCTCTTCCTCCTCCTCCTCTCTCCTCTCCTCTCTTTCTCCTCCTCTTCTCCTCTTCTCTTCTCTTCCTCTTTCTCTTCTTCTCTCTTCCCTCTTCTCTCTCTCTTCTTCCTCTTCCTCTCTTCTTCTCCTTCTTCTCTCTCTTCCTCCTCTTCCTTCCTCTCTCCTCCTTCTCTCGTCCTCTCCTCCTTTCTTCTCTTCCTCTCTCTTCTTCCTCTCTTCCTTCTTCCTCTTCTCTCCTCCTCCTTTCTCTTCTTCTCTCTTCTCCTTCTTCTCCTCTCTCCTCTTCCTCCCCTCCTCCTCTCCTCTTCTCTCCTCTCTCTCTCTTCTCCTTCTTCTCTCTTCTCTTCTCCTTCTCCTCCTCTCTCCTCTTCTCTCTCTTCTTCTTCTCCTCTCTTCTCCTTCTTCTCCTCCCTCTCCTCTCCTTCTCTCCTCTCTCTCTCTTCTCTCTCTCTCTTCTTCTCTCTCCTCTTCTTCCTCTCTCTTTCCTCTTCTCTCCTCTTCCTCTCTCTCTCTCCTCCTTCCTCCTCTCTTCCTCCTCCCTCCTCTCTTCTCTTCTCTCTTCTTCTTCTCTCCTCCTCTCCTCTCCTCCTCTCTCCTTCTCTTCTTCTCCTCTCTTCTCTCCCTCTCTTCTCTCCTCCTTCTCTCTTCCTCTTCTCCTCTCTCTCTCTCTCTCTCTCTCTCTCTCCTTCTTCCTCCTCCTCTCTCTCCTCCTCCTCCTCTTTCCTCCTTCTCCTCCTCTTCTCCCCTCTCTTCTCTTCTTCCTCTCTCTCTCTCCTCTCTTTCTCCTTCTCCCTCTCCCTCTTCCTCCTTCCTTCTCCTTCCTCTCTCTCTCCTCTCTCTTCTTCTCTCCTCTCCCTCCTTCTCTCTTCTCCCTTTCTCCTCTCTCCTTCCTCCTCTCTTCCTCCTCCTTCTTCTCTTCCTCTCCTCTCTTTCTTCTCTCTCTCCTTCTCTCTTCTCTCCTCCTCTCCTCTTCTTCTTCTTCCTCTTCCCTCTCTCCTCTTCCTTCTCCTCTCTCTTCCTTCTCCTTCCTCCTCCTCTCTCTCTCTTCTTCTCCTCCTCTTCTTCCTCTCTCTTCCTTCTCTCTCTCTCCTTCCTCCTCTCCTTCTCTCCCTCCTCTCTTCTTCCTCTCTCCTTCCTCTTCCTCTCTCTCTCCCTCTCCTCCTCCTCTCTTCTCTCTCCTCCTCCTCTCTCTTCTCCTCTTCTTCTTCTCCTCTCCCTCTTCTTCCTCTCCTCTCTCTCTTCTTCCTCCTCCTCTTTCTTTCTCCTCCTCCTCTTCCTCTCTCCTTCTCCTCTTCCCTCCTCTTTCTTCCTCTTTCCTCTCTCTCTCTCCTCTCTCTCTCCTCCTCCTCCTCCTCTTCCTCCTTCTCTCCTCTCTCTCTTCTCTCTCCTCCTTCCCTTCTTCTCCTCTCTCTCCCTTCTTTCTCTCTCTCCTCCTCCTCCTTCCCCCTCCTCCTTCTCTCTCCTTCTCTTCTTCCTCCTCCTCTTCTCTCCTCTCTCCTCCTCCTCCTCCTCTCTCTCTCCTCCCTCCCCCTCTCTCTTCCTCTCTTCTCCTCTCCTCTCTCCTTCTTCTTCTCTCTCCTCCTCTCCCTTCTCTCTTCCTCCTCCCTCCTCCTCCTTTCCTCCTCCTCTTCTCTTCTTCTCCTCCTCCTTCTTCTCTTCTTCCCCTCCTCCTTCCTTCTCCTTCCTTCTTCCCTCTCCTTTTCTCTTCCTCCTCCTCTTCCTCTTCCCCTCTCTCTTCTTCCTTCCTTTTCTCTCTACCTCCCTCCTCTCCCCCTCCTTCTCCTCTCCTTCTCTCCTCCTCCTCTCCTTCTTCTCCTCTTCTCTCCTCCTCCTCCCTCCTCTTCTCTCTCCTCTCTTCTCTTCTTCTCCTCTCTCTTTCTTCTTCTCCTTCTCCTCTTCTCCTCTTCTTCCTCCTCTTTCTCCCTCTTTCCTCTCCTCTCTCCTCCTCCTTCTCCTCCTCCTCTCTCTCTCTCTCTCTCTCTCTTTCTCCTCTTCTCTCTCCTCCTCTTCTCCTCTCTTCCTCCCCTCTCCTCTTCTCTCTCCCTTCTCCTTCTTCTCTCTTCCTCCCTCTTCCTTCTCTCCTCTTCTCTTCTTCCTCTCTCCTCCTCCCTCCTCCTCCCTCCTCTCTCCTCCTCCCTCCTCCTCCTCCTCTCTCCCCTCTCTTCTCTCTCCTTCCTTCTCTTCTTCTCTCTCTCCTCTCTTCCTCCTCTTCTCTCCTTCCTTCTCCTCCCCTCCCCTCTTCTTCCTTCCTCTCTTCTCTCTTCCTTCCTTCTCTTCCCTCTTCCTCTCTCTCCTCTCCTTCTCCTTCTCCTCCTCTTCTCCTTCTTCTCCTCTCTCCCTTCTCCTCCTCCCCTTCTCCCTCTTTCTTCTTCTCTTCCTCTCTCCTCCTCTCTTCCTCTTCTTCCTCTTCTTTCCTCCTCCTCTTCCTCTTCCCCTTCTCTCTCTTCCTTCTCTTCCTTCCTCTCCTTCTCTCTTCTCTCCTCCTTCCTCCTCCTCTCTCCTCCTCTCTTCTCTTCTCTCTTCTCTCCTCCTTCTCTCTTCTCTTCTCCTCTCTCCTTCTCCTCTCTCCTCTTCTCCTCTTCTTCTTTCCTCTCTTCCTCCTCTCTCCTCTTCCTCCTCCTCCTCCTCTCTCTCCTCCTCCTCTTCTTTCTCTTCCTCCTCCTTCTTCTTCCTCCCTTCTCTTCCTCTTTCTCTCTCTCTTCTTCTCTTCTCTTCCTCTCCTCTCTCCTCCTCTTCTCTCTCTCTTCCCTCTCCTTCTTCCTCCTCTCTCTCTCTCTTTCTCCCTCCTCTCTCTCTCTCTCTCCTCCCTCTTCTCCTTCCTCCTCTCTCTCCTCTTCTCTTCTCTTCTCTCTTCTCCTCCTCCTCTTCCTCCTCCTCCTTCTCCTCTCTCTCTCTCTCTCTCTCTCCTTCCTCCTCTCTTCCTCTCTCCTCTCTCCCTCCTCTTCTTTTCTTCTTCTTCCTCCTCTTCCTCCTCTTCCTCCTCTCTCCTCTCTCCTCTTTCTCTTCTCCTCTTCCTCCTCTCTCCCCCCTCCTCCTCTCTTCTCCCCCTCTCCTTCTCCTCTCTTTCTCTCCTTCCTCTCCCCTCTTCTTCTCTCCCCTCTTCTCTTCTCCTCTCTCCTTCCCTCCCCCTCTCCTTCCCTCTCTCTCCCTCTTCCTCCTCTTTCTCCTTCCTTTCTTTCCTCTTCCTCTCTCTTCTTCTCTCCTCTCCTCTCTCCTTTTCCTCCTCCTTCCTCCTCTCTCCTCTCTCTCTCTTCCTCCTCTCTTCCTCCCTCTTCTTCCTCCTCCCCTTCCTCCTCTTCCTTTCCTCTCTCTTCCTCCTCTTCTTCTCTCTCTTCCTCTCTTCCTTCCTCTTCCTCTTCTTCCTCCTTCCTCTTTCCTCTTTCCTCTCTCTCTCTTCTCTTTCTTCCTCCTCTTCTCCTCTCTCCTCTCTCCTCCCTCCTCTCCCCTCCTCTTCTCTCTCTTCTCTCTCTTCCTCCTCCCTTCTCTCCTCTCCTCTTCACTCTCTCTTCTTTCTCTTCCTCTCTCTTCTTCCTCCTCCTTCCTCCTCCTCCTCTCCTTCTCTTCTCTCTCTTCCTCCTCTTCTCTTCCCCTCTCCTCCTTCTTCTCCCCTCCTCCTCCCTTCCTTCCTCTCCTCCTCTCTCCTCCTTCTCCTCTCTCTCTTCTCCTCTCCTCTCCTCTTCTCTTCTCTCTCTCTCCTCTCCTCCTCTCTCCTCCTTCCTTCTCTCCTCTTCCTCCCTTCTTCCTCCCTCTCTTTCTCCTCTTCTCTCCTCCTTCTCTCTTCCCCCCTCTCCCCTCTCTCTTCTCCTCCTTCTCTTCCTCCTCTCTCTCCTCTCTCCTCTTCCTCTCTCCTCCTCTTTCTTCTCTCTCTCCTTCCTTCTCCCCTTCCTCCCTTCCTCCTCTTCTTCTTCCTTCCTCTTTCTTCTCTCTCCTCCCTCTCCTTCTTCTCTTCTCTTTCCTTCCTCTCTCTCCTCTTCTCCTCCTTCCTCTTCTTTCCTCTTCCTTCTCCTCCTCTCTCCTCTTCCTCCCTTCTTCTCCTCCTCTCCCTCCTCTCTCTCCTCCTCTTCTCCTCCTCCTTCTCTTCTCTTCTTTCTCTTCCTTCCTCCTCCCCTCCCTTCCTCTCTTCTCCTCCTCCTCTCTCCTCCTCCTCCTCCTCTCCCTCTTCCTTCTTCTCTCTTCTCTCTTCCTTCTCTTCCTCCTCTCTTCCCTCTCCTCTCTTCTTCTTCTCCTCCTCTCTCCTTCCTCTCCTTCCCCTCCTCCTACTTCTTCTTCCCTCTCCCTCTCCTCCTCCTTCTTCTCCTCCTCCCTCCTTCTTCTACCTTCTACTCCTCTTCTCCTTCTTCTCTCTTCCTCTTCTTCTCTTCCCCTTCTTCTTCCCTCCTCTCCTCCTCTCTCCTCCTCCCCTTCTTCTCCTCCTCCTCTTCTTCTCTCTTCCTCTTCTTCCTCTTCTCCTCCTCTCTACCACCCCTATAATAATCCTTTTCTCTCTCTTTCTCACTCTCTCTCCCCCCCCTCTCTCTCTCTCTCTCTCTCTCAATGTCTCTCTCTCTCTCTCTCTCTGTGTCTCTCTCTCTCCTCTACCCCCTATTTCTCTTTACGGAAGCAGACTGGCTAATATTATCTTCGAATCCTCTATCTTTTGATAATTTGGTCAAGTTAGCGTTGCTTATATTAGGTTGTCCTCATTCATCTTTCTCTGTCTTTCCATCTGAGTTGTTAAGTCTCGACACCAGATAGCCCCACCCCCCTTTTTTTTCCCACCAACCCCCCCCCCCCCCCCCCCACACACACACACACATCTCATTTCACCCCTTCTACTAGGTTAGTTCTAAAACTATGAAGCATCGACCTTATTTCTCAACTTTCTCTTTTACCGCTTCGTTTGTCTAAGGAGATATAAGGTTCTGCTTCATGCACTTCTTGCAGCCCCGACCATAGACACATCGTGCTGTTGTGGTTTCTGTGATGTTCTCTTTCTACGTTGCTGTTGGTCTACCTCATGCTTTACGATATTCTCTTCTGTTTTCGTTTTTCCTCAGTATGCCTTTAGCATTGGTTTTGTGCCTACTTTTTTTTTAACTTGTTACCTCATTCATAATTGTATTTCTTCTGGTCATTCCTCCAGCCCTTTTCGGACATCTAATTTCCATGGTTAGTAATTTTCTTTCCTTGATTGTCTCTCTCTCTCTCTCTCCCTCTCCCTCCCCCCCCCTCTCTCTCTCTCTCTCTCTCTTGTTGTACCCCACTAGGACTTTACACAAGCGATAAACACCCGGTGACACAAAGTGCCACCATGCGAATGAGAATCATCCGTGGAGAGGTCCCAGAAACCCCTGTCAGCCGCCATGGCCCTGCTATATCCATGGCCCTGCTATATCCATGGCCCTGCTATATCCAGGGCCCCCGGCAAAAGCCAGGGTGGGGGCTTCAAATAACGAAAAATTGCATCCCAGATAGGGACGATTTTGATGGTTGTGCGTGACGATGTTTAGCACTAGTAGTACAGAGTGGGAATAAATATACTTTATGTGCTATGTTTCTTTGTGCTAATCGAGATATTAGTATGGTGTAAGAGGGGAGTTAGCTGTCCCCATACTTTGTTTGCTCAACTACATGCAATGTTAATTTCTTCTTCCAGTTTACCATCTTAGGTGAATGTTGTTTCCATATTTTGTCATAGTGTCAAACGGTGTCAGCATACCAGTTACTAGACAGTGTTAGAGTTTAGTACCTATGATGGAGAGTTATCGCACACGAAGACACTTTTGCCGCTTCGCGTTTACCAGCGGCTACCAGAACACGCTCCCAGCGGAAATGTAAGACTGTAAATCCTCGAATTTGAACTTATTTCCTTCGAGTGATGCGGTGAAATCGCTTAATATAGAATGTAGTTCTATGCAACATCGCCCTGAATATCCTCTTTAACACTTCCCGCCAAAAATGACGTTGGTTTGAAAACACTTCAACAGAAACGGTTGTTATGGGAACAGTAAACAAACGTTTCCGCTTCTAAAGGGAAGACACTTCGCCAACCTCATCCTAGGAAAAGATAATGAGGTATTGATCGGCTACTCTAAGATAGAAGGGTTGAACATTTTAGAACATTTGCATTTTGACGAAGAGTAAAGCATCTCGGGTACTGAAATATGGTGTTTGATTTGGTTTTGTGAACGTTCAGTCTGGGGTTTAGAATTCACTCTCATCTGGATTTTATCTCAAGCAAGGCACCTTGTGTTTTCAGGTATGGTTCGCGAGTGTCAGCCAACGCGTGGTGTGTTAATGCGTCAATTGATTTTGGTCTGAGCATGTTCGAAAAATCTGGCTAGATATTTTATTATGTTGTACAGTTATGCTCTCTCTGATAGTATTACAAAGAGTTTGTTTCTTATGCTTTAGAGTTTGTTGTCAAATCGCTTCTTCTTCTTTTTCTTCTTCTTCTTTTTCTTCTTCTTCTTCTTCTTCTTATTGTTATTATTATTATTATTATTATTATTATTATTATTATTATTATTAGCCTTTCTTCTTCTTCGTTTTTTTTTTGGTCTTCTTCTTCTTCTTCTTCTTTTTCTTCTTTTTCTTCTTCTTCTTCTTCTTCTTCTTCTTCTTCTTCTTCTTCTTCTTCTTCTTCTTCTTCTTTTTCTTCTTCTTCTTCTTCTTCTTCTTCTTCTTCTTCTTCTTCTTCTTCTTCTTCTTCTTCTTCTTCTTCTTCTTCTTCTTCTTCTTCTTCTTCTTCTTCTTCTTCTTCTTCTTTTTCTTCTTGTTCATTATTTTCCCTTGGCGTGACAATTAGGCTGCAATATATGTGCCTTTCGGTCCAAGACATCCGATTTCAGCTAAACCCTTTTTAGTCACCTTTTGCAACATGCATGCAGGGGGAATTATTGGGTCTGTCACGCCCCTCCCCCTTTTCGACCCCCTCCCCCTTTTTTTTTCGACCCCCCCCCCCGACCCCTCCCCCTTTTCTGCCACGTCCAGGAACTCATACAAGGAACATGACTGATATAATCAGCATCACGCATAAATTAAGAGAGGATTCTAAGAAGAACCTGGAAATTTTAAAGGCGCTCGGGGATCAGGTGGGCAGTGTGCAGTAGAACCGTGTGAGCATCCATAAACTGAAAGACCTATTTGATGGGTGGGGTTGGGGTGTTGCATAGTGGTGTTTAACGATATTCAACACTGAGGGGGAGACGTATCCGAACTTTTGATCAGGTGTCATCTAGCACTGTTAGCATGTCGACTTTTTGTTGGCTACTGATTAGATGAGTTGGAGCGTGTATGGGAACGTCCCGAGTGCAATGATGCCAATTCTTGATTCATTCATTAATTCAAGGAAAGAAACATTACTCTTCACCTCTACGAAATAAACCTCAACTTGTGTGTTGTGGTTACTATATACTTCGCTTTCTGACACTAAAGATCATCGTTTGAATTCGCTTTGAACCCTTGTGCGTTTATCTTGTCTCTTAATACACAGTAATTTAGACAGACAATCACAGCAGTCAGATGAGAATTTTCATGGGTCAACTAATCAGGGGCCGTCACTCAGTGCAAGCTGGATCTCGTACACTCTTACACGATCTCTCTCTCTCTCTTTCTCTCTCTCTCTCTCTCTTTCTCTCTCTCTCTCTCTCTCGCTCTCTCTGTGTCTCTCTCTTTCTCTCAGTATATATATATATATATATATATATATATATATATATATATATGTGTGTGTGTGTGTGTGTGTGTGTGTGTGTTTCGTCTTTTGCATGTACAACGTCTGAAATCGGGTATCCACCTGTTGAAGTTATCTGGGAGCTCTGTGGCATAGTGGTCGAGCCGCTTGCCTCGCGCTCCGAAGATCGTGGGTTCGTTTCACGGCTGCGTCGTTCAGTCCACGAGTGCAGTTTTTACGGAGATCCCGTGGATCGTCACCAGAGCTAGACAGGTCGTGCTCTGTGCAACGCTCTTGACAGGCAGCTAGCTGTTCTGCGGAGATAGACTGAGCCATATGGGATAAAGCCCGGTGTTATGAAGTCGATCCTCTCAACTTTACCTTTACTTTTACGTTGAATTTATCTTTCCACATGTATCGCTGTCTTCCTCTTGCCACTAAAATACACCAACACAAAACATCGCTTTTATATAATAACCAACTATTTCCCTTGTCCTTCAATAATTAAAGAATAACAGATAGTAAGAAAAGAAACTGACCACCCCATATCCTCAGACACGAGAGGGGGGGGGGGGATACTAAATTTATGATAATCTCTGCGTTAGGATGCTCTTCTAGCATCTGCTTTGTGATCACTGGTGACCTTTAACTTAGGTCACAGAATTTCCTCCCAGACTATCCTATTGTTTTTTTCTTTTTCTTTTCTTCCTAGCAAGGCAAGACATATTGACGTGCCAGTCCTCCCCTGGGACTCTTCCACAAGTTGACCTTACCAAGGATTGAGATAAGATCCCAGTAATTAAGCTTACTTCTTGCTCCATGGGCGTAAATCCATAGAGACGCTCTCAGACTTTCAACTGACAGATGGGCAGACCTGGTTATCGACCTTCCGACCCGCGACAATTCCGTCAGAAAGACAAATTTCGGGCCGTTTTTCTCCTGTAAAGGTTCGATGCAAATTGGCGTCCTGGTCGTAAATATAGAATCAGACCGTTTTGTCGCAGTTTATCACTATCATTTGGACAATAAGCAGGAGGAGCACTGGGAAACTTCTTTGGGCAGTAGGGATGTGATTTCTGGGGGTAAATTGCAAAGAATATAGTGGGCGGACAGGGAAAAGAATGAGGTGGTGCTTCACCATGTAGATAAGAGTTAGGAATCAACACAACAGCACTCGGGGCGTACCCATAAAAGCTCCGTCTCCATTTTCAGCAGTTAATCTGAGTTACAC
This sequence comes from Candidula unifasciata, assembly GCA_905116865.2. Lineage (NCBI taxonomy): Eukaryota > Metazoa > Mollusca > Gastropoda > Stylommatophora > Geomitridae > Candidula > Candidula unifasciata. The sequence continues at coordinate 462,869 of CAJHNH020005479.1, forward strand.
TAGTACTAATAGCACCAAGAAATATCTTCTTCTTTTTCTTCTTCTTTTTCTTCTTCTTCTTCTTCTTCTTCATCATCTTTATCTTTTGCTTTCGGCTTAACACATCCGATCCAGAAGACTTCTGATTAGTAACATTTTACGACATGCTTGTAAGGGGGTAATTAGTCTACCCCCCCCCCCTCCCCTTTCCACCCCAAATCAGACCCCGGAACCCACACGGGGAAGAAACAGATTTTTTAAAACCTCGTGCATTCGATACATTTTTCCGTCACTTACTAGGATGCTAAGGAAAGCATGGAATAGTAACAACATAACATACTGTGAATTCATTAATGTATGCGTAAATAAATGAATGAATGAATCGACACTTGACTTCACTACGGTCGGACCCCTTCTTCAGAAGTCAGTAAAGATTCCCCGTACGGACAGTGTCTATTGCATGCAGCCTAATTAAAAGTTCACATACTTTTTCCTCTGACGGTAGAAAATTGTCGAGACTTCCAGCTGAATTTGTTGCACTATTCATTGAATCATTTACAGCCTTAACCACGACCATTTTATCATAAAGTATTTCCCAGCTCAGAGGGGTCGCAGCAGCTATTCTGTCAGCTTGCTAATTATCATACAATTCTTATATCCTGGACGGAAAGAAGAAAAACAATTAACGATATGCTTCTGATAATAAAATGTGAAGCTTTGTGAGGGAGTGGCAGGGACTAAACAAATCCCATGGAATCAAAAGACGCGCTGGCGTTAGAATTTGTTTTTATTATTCAGAAACCATGAGTTGTAAACCGTTTGGCTCAGTACTATAGATATCGCAACCCTTCGGCCTTGATTCCCTGATCATCATCGTCATCATCATCACCGGGTGCCTTGCCGACTGGCGTGGCCGATCATGCCTCTCGATAATCCACGATCTCATGCAGCATGTATCAGTTCGTGTGCCGACACACCTCCATGCCATGCAGCAAGACTGTCAAAAATCTTCTCTCGTTGTCTTCCTCTATCCCTCCTTCCACAGATCTTTCCAGTGGTCACAACATGTTCTATTTTCCCTCTTCTCATAACATGGCCGAAAAATGATTACTGTCTCCTTCCTATGTCTGTGATAAGTTGTCTTCGGGCTTCCGCCTCTTTAAAAACCTCTTGGTTGCTCTTTTTCCCCTGTTAGATACCGTAAATCTGAGAAATATGTAGCTTTCCTGCCTACCCCCGAGCGCGAACTCGGACCACAAGGAGTTTGTCACCTGGTCGCCTCGCAGGCTGGTTTAACCAATGAGCTAGCGAGCCGGGCCAGGCGTTAGATAAGAGACATATTGAGAAAACTGTGGAACTACATAAGTAGAATGTCTCTAAACTGGGACCCACAGGGGCATAGACATAAGGTTAATTGCGTATCCTTTACAGGACGTTGCAGAGCCAACCCCAGCAGCTCCTGGCTGTTGTGTGGTCTCTCTAGGCAAATTTACGTCCAGTAGTTAGGCATAGACATAAAGGCAGACTAAAAACCCAGAGAACGGCACTAGAGAGTGGTGTTAAAAAGAAGGGTATGGGATGTGTTGTATGCGGTAATAAAGGAAGGGAGCACTTGGCATCAGTTGGTTAAGAGCTTGTGTTTCGTTATGGGACGAGGCAGTTAAGAATAAGAATATATGCTGCATTTTTATGATATATCATACGTTTAACTTCTTCAGTACTTTATCCCACTATTTGCACTTTCCGCAGAATAACTCCACGATGGAAACGATGGAGATGAAGGATATCCAGCTCTCAGAACCCATGGGGATCTCCAACAGTCAGAGCTTTAACCTGGAATTTGACGACAACACCTCAGACTCACCTGGATACAGAGTTGCGTTGCCACAGTCCAGGTAACCCCATGGTTTATTGTGTGGGGGGGGGGGGGGGGGTTGTTTATACCGAGTTGCATTGCCACAGTCCAGGTAACCCCATGGTTTATTGTGGGGAGGGGGGGGGGGGGGGGTCGTTATACAGAGTTGTATTGCCACAGTACAGGTAACTTTCAACCCCATGGTTTATTGTGGAAGGGGGGGGGGGGGGTCGTTATACAGAGTTGCATTTGCCACAGACCGGGTAACCCCATGGTTTATATTGTGGGGGGGGGGGGGGGTCGTTATACAGAGTTGCATTGCCACAGTCCAGGTAACCCCATGGTTTATTGTAGGGAGGGGGGGGGGAGGTCGTTATACAGAGTTGCATTGCCACAGTCCAGGTAACCCCATGGTTTTTATTGTGGGGGGGGGGGGGGGGGAGTGCCACAGTTATACAGAGTTGCATTGCCACAGTCCAGGTAACCCCATGGTTTATTGTGGGGGGGGGGGGGTCGTTATACAGAGTTGCATTGCCACAGTCCAGGTAACCCCATGGTTTATGTGTGGGGGGGGGGGGGTCGTTATACAGAGTTGCATTGCCACCAGTCCAGGTAACCCCATGGTTTATTGTGGGGGGGGGGGGGTCGTTATACAGAGTTGCATTGCCACAGTCCAGGTAACCCATGGTTTATGGTTTATTGGGAGGGGGGGGGGGGTCGTTATACAGAGTACATTGCCAACAGTCCAGGTCCCCAATGGTTTATTGTGGGGGGGCTGGGCGTTATACGGGGTTGTTGCAACCATTTCGTTAGGCGGTGGATTTTTGGTGGCGTCATTGCCGGGGGGCGGGGTAACCCCATGGTCTTCCCCTGGGGGGGGGGGTGCGGGTGGGGGGTGTCCGGGGTCTCGGGGGTGGGGGTCGTTATACCAGAGTTTACATTTGCCACAGTCCAGGTAACCCTCCCTTGTTTATTGGTGGGGGGGGTGGGGGGGGGGGGGTGTGTTGTACAGATACACGGGTGTTGCCCGGTCCAGGTAATATTGGTTTAATTGTGGTGGGTGTGGGGGGGGGGGGGGTTATTTGTGGGGGGGGTTGGTGGGGTTGTGGATGGGGGGGGGGGGGGGGTCGTCTTTATACAGGTTGCATTGCCACAGCTCCAGGTAACCCCATGGTTTATTGTTTGGGGCTGGGGGGTCGTTTACAGTTCAGGGGGGGGGGGGTTGGGGGGGAGGTAACCCCTTCACTGGGGGGGGGTCGGGGTCCTTGTAGGGGCCTGGGGCGGGTGGTATACATGGCGAGGGTAAATTACCCTGATATAATTAAAATGGTAATAATCCGGGGAGCTCCACGGGTAAATATTACCCCCGTGTAAAAACTGATTATAATTGGGGTATAAAAGGGGGGGCGGTCGTTTTATACAGAGTTGCAATTTGCCACCAGTCCAGGTAACCCCATGGTTATTATATATATATTTTGGGGGGGGGGGGGGGGGGGGGTCGTTATACAGAGTTGCATTGCCACAGTCCAGGTAACCCCATGGTTTATTGTGGGGGGGGGGGAAGGGGTCGTTAAACAGAGTTGCATTGCCACAGTCCAGGTAACCCCCACAGACACACACACACATGCAGAGACACACACAGACACTCAGACAGAGACAAACACGCAAACACACACACACGCATAAACAAACATACACAAACACACACACACAGATAAACACGCAGACACACACGCAGACACACACGCAGACACACACAGAGATAACACCAACAGAACGAGACACACACGCCACAGAACACTCCAGGCAG
>CAJHNH020005480.1:0-15000 GCA_905116865.2 Candidula unifasciata
ATTTTTAAAGGCTTTTTTCCCGTTTAATGCTTTAACACCCCAAAACATCTAGAACGGCCTTAACCCTAACCCACCTAGGTCCCACGAGACAGCTCAGCCAGGTCCAAGACTGCAAGCAGGCCTATCTATCATCCATTGAAAATTAGACTGTCCGTTCGTCCTCATTCTTATTCTCATCATCATCGTCAGTCATCCTCATATGTTAGTTGCAAAACGAATGTAACAAATAGAAAAATCCTCATTTATCCTACGATAGTACATCTGTTTATGCATTCAAACAATACTGTTTCTTAGGCTAAAACCTTAGTTTCAAATGTTTACCTATAGCAATTATAATCAAAATGCCACACTACACCCCTTGAATGAGTTTTTATTTAATTCCTGACCATACGGACAGGTTAGGCTGATTTTCAATGTCCAATAATGTGTTCTATTTGAAACTGAATTGGGGAAATATATAACGCCCATCTGTATAACCCTTGCGCTTATAGTCTCGCATCCATTGTTAACAATTTACGTTTTGTAACGGGTATTTAGTAAATGGTGATTGCAACTTTAGGCAATCAGGAAACATTCATCTCTGTTCTCGAACAAGTGTACGTGGTCATAAGTAGCCCATTCTTATCAGGTGTTCCCTCGCATACGACCGCTCACGACCAGGTCCGAACTTCAACTGTCTTACTACTCTCTCTGGGCTCACGTCTTCCGTTCCAGTCTCACGCTTTCCTCGTATCCCTTATTCACTCACCACGGGATATTCGAGACCCGCTTATCTCGTTTTCCTCTTGTATCACTGGTCCTCTGGCCTTGTCCTTCCCATCGAGAACTCTCTGGGATTTCCCCGGGAATTCACATTACACGCCATCTTCTTACTGGAGGCATCATCTCGGGCAAATTGTGTTTTGTGTGTGTGTGTGTGTGTGTGTGTGTGTGTGTGTGGTGTGTGGTCGTAACTGCGGACTGTCTTATGTCATATACGTCATAAGTCGAGGAGAAGGTTTATTCCTTGAATTCGAAGGCAAGTGAGTTCTGTTTGTCTTCTTCAGTGATCAACGTTTTTTTTTCTCATCATGGGTTCAGGATAATGAGGAAGCAAGGGGAGAGGCGGAGGTATGACTGGAGAAAGAAAAGCTAAGAAAGACGGAATTGTAAAAGAAACCCAAACCATATAAATTGGAGTGGATTAGTCATAGTTAGGATGGTTCGATCATGTATGCAGAATAGGAAAGAATCGGCCAACACGGCAGGGATGGGAGGTCAAGAACCAGGGTACCAGATCCAGGGTCCGCTGGGAAGACAACACACAACTGTCCCTGACTGACGGAAGACTTGATTGAAACAACGCCCCCAAAAAAAAAAGAAAGCTGCAGATAGAGAGTCTGGCGACGGTTCTAGCAAACCTCTACACCCCAAAGTAGAAGCTGTTCGGCTAAGTAAGTGGGATTTAAAGAACGGAAAGAGGCAATAATAGGAAGACAGACACAAAAAAGACAGAGAGGACAGAAAAGAAGGAACAAACTGTCGTTTCAAATGGTTTGGAATTCAGCAGGCAGTCCTGTTTTAAAATCTACCGAGAGATAATGTGGAACAGAAGAAGACGAAAGACGACGATACAGGTGGAGAAGGGGATTGGGGGGTAAAAACGCAATGGTAAAGGAAGAGTAGAACAGGAGAAGACGACAGACGACGATACAGGCGGAGAAAGGGGGTGAAAAAGAACGTTGTAGAAAACGCAATGGTAGAGGAAGAGGATAACTGGAGCAATAAGAAAACAAAGAAGAAGAAAGTTAATTACGAGGGGGTTTCAAATGAACACATTAAAGTGTATTAAAGAAAACCAAATTATGTCATTCTCTTGTAATCTTTTACTTTTGTTGTTAAAGATGTCAAGAGTGTTAACACATGCACCAATGAAGACCAGTAAATCAGTTTACCAAATAATACTTTAGTAGAAGGTATATGCTTGAAACCAAGAAACTGGTAATTTCATTCATAGTGAGGCAACCAAATCTCATTCGCTTGAGACGCCCTGATCTACAAGTCTGTCTCTGATAATCTTTCTTTCTAATATCGCCGGTTGAATTGATTCTGTAACGTGGGTGGATGCCTGCTTCTTGAAATTATGTTGATGAAGTTGCTCTTAGGAAGTGACTTTTGTGTTTTTGTAGCCTTGAAGCGACGGTGTCATCTTGATCATCCGTGTTGTCATGATTGCCCCAGATTTGCACTCACTTCTCACTTTTAATCTTATTCTATCAACATGTTTCCCAGGTATTATGTTGCTGCTACGTTTAATATCACCAATTTCAATTTCTCTGTTGATGCCACGACTACTACTATTGTTGCGTCTGCAACTACTGTTTTTGCCACTACCACAGGCACCACTACTATTACGGTACAACAACAACAATAACTACTACTACTACTACTACTACTACTACTACTACTACTACTACTACTACTACTACTACTACTACTACTACTACTACTACAAACAAATACAATAACAAAAACTATACCAACAATCACAACAGCAACAACAACTACAACAACTACTACTGCTACTACACTATGAAAAAGAACAACAAATACAACAACAATATCAGCAGCAACTACTACCACCACCATTACCACCACAACGACCACAACAACTATTGCTAATACTACTACTATAGCTGCAACAGCACAACTAACAACAACATCAGCTCTATTACTACCACTACCACTACCACTACTACAACCACCACAACTACTACTTCCGCAACAATATCAGAAACAACGACTATGGCTTTCTATGCGTAGAGGGGCTTAAATTGCTTACAGAATATGATCAGAAGCATGCCATAGATTTTTTGCCAAGTACATTGGGCTGTGCGCGGTACCGAGCAGGACACGAGACTTGCGACTACCGTGCCTCTGGACGTTGAGCTACTTTATGGTCAAGCGGAAATGCGGAAGGTTCTCGTTGATCAATGCAACAGAACAGACTATCTATACTTCTTAAGAATGATTCAACAGGGGGGTCAGTATGGGTTCGGAGTGATATTCAGCGCTAATGGAAAAACACAAGCGGACTTTAAACAGGGCTGCACTTGGCACAGTTAGCATATCGACTCTTTGTTGTTTATACCAATGAAAGAGAGAGAGAGAGAGCACGCGTGGGAAAGTCCTGAGTGCAGTGGTACCAGTGTTTCGTTCATTCATTCAAAACTGAAATACATGTTTATATTAGGAAAAATATTAAAAAAAAAATTATGTGCAATCCAACGAAATTGAAGACCACAAAGTTTTCTCTCATCTGGGACTTGTAATCAATTACCCCCCGGCCATTTGCCGCGCCTTTTCCGCGAGATTAATATTCACAGAATGCTGTGTACACGCATGCAGGAGTTGTCCAAATCTGGCATCTCTGTGTGTACACAGCATGACATGGACATGTTTCCTGAGACAGTTATAGATTACAACTTCAATATTTTTTCTTGTTGTTTTGATGAAACCTTAGCTTTCATTTCTACTTTGAACGCACGTATCTTTTGTTTGCCTTTAGTCAGAGGAACTGACGACTTTTCAAAATCTTCTAATCTTTTTCCCCTTCTTCCATCTTTTCTTTCTCCTTATCTTCCTCTCACGCTTTTCTTCATCCTCTTCTTCTTCCATAGCATTTCTCGCTTCCACTTTCTACTGTCCATACTCCCCTAATCCCATTCTTCTTCTTCTTCTTCTTCTTCTTCTTCTTCTTCTTCTTCTTCTTCTTCTTCTTCTTCTTCTTCTTCTGCTCCTTCTTTTTCTTCTTCTTCCTCTTCTTCTCCTTCTTCTTCTTCTTCTTCTTCCTCTTCCTCTCCTTCTCCTTCTCCTACTCCTTCTTCTTCTTCTTCTTCTTCTTCTTCTTCTTCTTCTTCTTCTTCTTCTTCTTCTTCTTCTTCTTCTTCTTCTTCTTCTTCTTCTTCTTCTTCTTCTTCTTCTTCTTTTTCCTTTCCTTCTTCTTCTGCTGCAGCTGCTTCTACTGCCGCTGCTATAACGTATACAGTTGTAGCCTCTTCGTATTCTTCTTCCTTGTCTTTTCTTTCACCCCTCAACTCTTTCGCATCATCTTACTCCCCCTGATCTATTTTCTCGTCCTTTTTCTTCTCCTTCCGCTCGTTTCGTCTGCTGCTCATGGCTATCTTCCCCCCAATCCTAAATCACTTCCGTTTCAATGTTATATAGTCTGTAGGATTTATACCCTGTAGATGAGAACTCAACAAGTGCAAAACCCATAATCTTGTTCTCACGTATGCACATTTTCTTTTCTCTATTTAAGGGCACAATATTGAGTAGCCCGTAGTTTTGTGCGGACTGCGGTGCTGCTGATAACTTTGCAATGCGTATTGCTATATGGACACAAACAACTGATAATATACACTCGAGCGATACAAAAGACAACCCCAATCTCCTTTCCTCTGAAGACACTGATAAATTACCCCTGGCCACTTTTCCGCGAGATTAATATTCACGGAACTATGTGAACACATGCAGGAGATGTCCAGATCTGGCATCTCCGTATGTACACAACATTACGTGGGCGTGTTTCCTGTCATAGTTATGGATTACAGTTGTGTCAATTTTGTGTTTTTTTTTCCCTGTTCCTACGAGACAATGATTAACTGGACGTTCAGGAAGCAACGTGCGATGGCAAAACTTTGGCGATGGTATAACTGTATGGCGATAGTATAACTGTATGGCGATGGTATAACTGTATGGCGATGGTATAACTGTATGGCGATGGTATAACTGTATGGCGATGGTATAACTGTATGGCGATGGCATAACTGTATGGAGATGGTATAACTGTATGGCGATGGTGTAACTGTATGGCGATGGTGTAACTGTATGGCGATGGTATAACTGTATGGCGATGGTATAACTGTATGGCGATGGTATAACTGTATGGCGATGGCATAACTGTATGGAGATGGTATAACTGTATGGCGATGGTGTAACTGTATGGCGATGGTGTAACTGTATGGCGATGGTATAACTGTATAACGACGGCATAACATTCTTATACTGTGTAATATGTGTTATGCAACATAATATGGTGTAATTGTTAAAGTATTTTATTTACTGCAACAACCACCAGTACTACTACTGCTGCTGCTGCTGCTTCTTCTACTACTACTACTATTACTACAGCTGCTGCTGCCGCTCGTGCTGCTACTCCTACTACAAATACTACAACAAGCACCACCACAAACACAACCTTAGTCGCCAGAACGTGGTGATTTAAGCATTTTGAGCTGTTTCATCGCCCTCCCCCACCCCAACTCCACTACCCCTTTCTGTGAGGCCCGATGTGTAGGCTATGGGGCTGAATCTCATAATAATCTTGTGGTTAATAAGTTAGTTGTACGAAGCCATAGTTTAACAAGATATTTACTACTTCTGTTGAGGCAACTGCTGCTGTTGCTACTACTACTTCTTTTATTACTACTACTACCACTACCACCACCACTATTACTACTATTACTACGACTTCAACTGCTGCTGCTGCTGTTGTTACTACTACTATTACTTACACCACCACTACTATTACTACGACTACTTTCCCGTGTGGGTATCATGGTCCCGCTTTACGGAAAACAAGAATAGACCCACCGCCTGCCCAAAAGCCTGCTGTAAGAGGGGTGACCAGTTGGGAGCTTCCTTCGAAGTCGGAGTACATCTGCCTGAGAGGAAAGGAACCAACTGCCTACACGCAAATAACAAAGACCTGTGAAACGAATGTACACGAAACGCTCAGTTTCTGGAACAGGACTAGAGTCCAGAAGTGGACGAACAACCAAAACTTTACCGCCGGAGTTTACAACCGGCGAACGCGAGGAAGAAGAAGACTACGACTATTAATGCTGCTGCTGCTACTACTACTGCTATTGCTACGACTACTACTACTACTGCTGCTGCTGTCAGTACCACTACTGGTACTGCTGCTCCTGTTACTAATTTTGCTGCTACTACTATTGACAGTGATGCTGCTACAACAACAACTACTACTAGTGTTGGTGCTACTACTACTGACAATGATGTTGCTACAACAACTACTACTACTAGTGTTGGTGCTACTGCTACTACAAATTTGCAGTGCTACTTTAATTTGCAGAGTAGTCTGTTTTTTCTGAATTGTATAAATCCCGCCCTCCCCCCTCCTTTTTTTTTTCCTGGCCCTATTGTATTGGGGAGCTTTCATGCAGTATAGAATAAACAATAGAGAAACTCAGGCCAACCATTCTTTCCTCTTCTGCCATTTCTCGAGACTCTACCATGCCTTATAGAATCATCGAATTCTCTTTCGCGCTCTCTCTCTCTCTCTCTCTCTCTCTCTCTCTCTCTCTCTCTCTCTCTCTCTGCGTGGGTGTTTGCGTGTGTATTTGCATGTATATTTAAAAGTCTACATTTGCCATCGATGCGTTTTCATTGTTACTTCACACTCACATTACACAATTCAAGGGAAGCTCCAACAGGTGGACAGATAGAGCACTGCTCTTCTGATCCGGCAGCTTCTGCAGCCCTTTGTTCCAAACGTACTGGTGATACCTTTCCTTTGGAGTAAACAAGGCAGGTCGAGAGGGGGATCATGATGCATGGGCAATATATGGTCTCTACAATACTGCCCAGGCTTTGTCCTGTAAAGAGGATGAGAAACTAAGGCTTGTGTTCTGAACACTCTGCTTTATGACAGTGAAACTTGGTCAACTTATTCGCACCAGCAGACAACGGCTAAAAGGCTTTCACGTGCCATGCCCAAGAAGAATACTTAGCATTAAGTGGCAGATATGGTTTACAAAACGGATCAACATTCTGACACTAGGGTAGTAACCCATAGGTGCTCCGTTCTACTTCTAACTTAAGCCAGAGTCCGAAGAATTTCATTGCAGTGCACGAACTCCGTAGCACCGGCGAGGATACCGATATATTATGGGTAGATCATTAAAGCCACATTTTCTCCTGGCAGCGCCTTTAGGCTACTCTTTTCGATTTCCAAATACCAAGGGATTTTTTTTACGTGCGTAACAATACACACGGGCGTCCGATCTTACTACCCAGCGACCATGAGAAATTACTAGAAGTCCACGAGAAAAAATCCCAGCCTTCACAGCAACCCGAACCCAGGACCTCCAAAATTCGAGACGGACACCAGGCCTCGAGACCACTCAGCCCACCCCCCACCCCCCCCCCCCACCCCCTACTTCTAAGTGGCAGGACAAGATCACAACCACAGAGATATTGGACAGAGCAGATATTACAACAGTCTTCTCATGGTTGAGTCTACGAAGGCTCAGACACCTGGAGAATGGAGGATGGTAGAGTCCCTAAGGACATCCTTTAATGTGAATTAAAGATAGGTATAATGTGTTGTATTAAATGGCTAAAAAACGGAGCACAACTAAAAGAGATGAAGCCTTATTACAGGTTTTCGGAAAACAGAGTCTTGCGACAAAGGTTTGGACCCATCAAAGATGCTAACAGCTGTGAGTGTAGAGTTAGAAGCAAAAAAAAATTCACTATCTGTTAAAATCACCACTGATCACTGGCATCATGAGAGCTGATAGACTGAAATGTTTAGGGCATTTCGAAAGAATGTCAGATGACAGAAAAGTAAAAACTGTATACACCAGGGAGATGAATGGACGTAGACCACGAGGGAGACCAAGTAGACGGTGGAGACATAATATCCAGACAGACCTGCAAACTCTTGGTGTCACCAACTGGAAAGAGAAGGCTAACCAGAGAGATGAATGGAGGCGGGTGATATCTGCAGTAATGAACCTCAAAGGCTCGGAATGCTGAAGAAGAAGAAGAAGAAGGCCGACCTAGTAGAGGTCGAGGCCGACCTCTACTACTGTATAAAGACGTGTGCAAGCGGAGTATGAATGTTAAAGGTATTGAGGTGGACTCATTGGAACAAAATATTATGACCCGTGTTGTGTGTAGGGGGCACATCAGAAAGAGAATGAGAATAAGGGAAGAAATGATTGCAGAAAGGAACAGAGCTGAGCATCTAAGAAGAAAGACACAAGGAACTGTATCAAAGGGTCGGCACAACACAAGGAACTGTATCAAAGGGTAGCCACAACACGAGGAACTGCCTGTATCAAAGGGTAGCCACAACACAAGGAACTGTATCAAAGGGTCGCCACAACACAAGGAACTGTATCAAAGGGTGCCACAACACGAGGAACTGTATCAAAGGGTAGCCACTACACGAGGAACTGTATCAAAGGGTCGCTACAACACAAGGAACTGTATCAAAGGGTAGCCACAACACAAGGAACTGTATCAAAGGGTAGCCACAACACGAGGATCTATATCAAAATGTAGCCACAACACAAGGAACTATATCAAAGGGTTGCCACAACACGAGGAACTGTATCAAAGGGTCGCCACTACACGAGGAACTGTATCAAAGGGTAGCCACAACATGAGGAACTGTATCAAAGGGGTCGCCACTACACGAGGAACTGTATCAAAGGGTCGCTACAACACAAGGAACTGTATCAAAGGGTCGCTACAACACGAGGAACTGTATCAAAGGGCCGCCACAACACGAGGAACTGTATCAAAGGGTCGCCGCAACACGAGGAACTGTATCAAAGGGTAGCCACAACACAAGGAACTATATCAAAGGGTGGCTACAACACGAGGAACTGTATCAAAGGGTCGCTACAACACAAGGAACTGTATCAAAGGGTCGCCACAACATGAGGAGCTGTATCAAAGGGTCGCCACAACACAAGGAGCTATATCAAAGGGTCGCCACAACACAAGGAACTGTATCAAAGGGTCGCCACAACATGAGGAGCTGTATCAAAGGGTCGCTACAACATAAAGAACTATATCAAAGGGTAGCCACAACACAAGGAACTGTATCAAAGGGTAGCCACAACACAAGGAACTGTATCAAAGGGTAGCCACAACACGAGGAACTGTATCAAAGGGTAGCCACAACACAAGGAACTGTATCAAAGGGTAGCCACAACACGAGGAACTGTATCAAAGGGTAGCCACAACACGAGGAACTGTATCAAAGGGTTGCCACAACACAAGGAACTGTATCAAAGGGTAGCCACAACACGAGGAACTGTATCAAAGGGTAGCCACAACACGAGGAACTGTATCAAAGGGTAGCCACAACACGAGGAACTGTATCAAAGGGTAGCCACAACACGAGGAACTATATCAAAGGGTAGCCACGACACAAGGAACTATATCAAAGGGTTGCCACAACACGAGGAGCTATATCAAAGGGTCGCCACAACACAAGGAACTGTATCAAAGGGTCGCCACAACATGAGGAGCTGTATCAAAGGGTCGCTACAACATAAAGAACTATATCAAAGAGTGGTCACAACACAAGGAACTGTATCAAAGGGTAGCCACAACACAAGGAACTGTATCAAAGGGTAGCCACAACACGAGGAACTGTATCAAAGGGTAGCCACAACACGAGGAACTGTATCAAAGGGTAGCCACAACACATGGAACTGTATCAAAGGGTAGCCACAACACGAGGATCTATATCAAAATGTAGCCACAACACAAGGAACTATATCAAAGGGTTGCCACAACACGAGGAACTGTATCAAAGGGTCGCCACTACACGAGGAACTGTATCAAAGGGTAGCCACAACATGAGGAACTGTATCAAAGGGGTCGCCACTACACGAGGAACTGTATCAAAGGGTCGCTACAACACAAGGAACTGTATCAAAGGGTCGCTACAACACGAGGAACTGTATCAAAGGGCCGCCACAACACGAGGAACTGTATCAAAGGGTCGCCACAACACGAGGAACTGTATCAAAGGGTAGCCACAACACAAGGAACTATATCAAAGGGTGGCTACAACACGAGGAACTGTATCAAAGGGTCGCTACAACACAAGGCACTGTATCAAAGGGTCGCCACAACATGAGGAGCTGTATCAAAGGGTCGCCACAACACAAGGAGCTATATCAAAGGGTCGCCACAACACAAGGAACTGTATCAAAGGGTCGCCACAACATGAGGAGCTGTATCAAAGGGTCGCTACAACATAAAGAACTATATCAAAGGGTGGTCACAACATGAGGAACTGTATCAAAGGGTCGCTACAACACAAGGAACTGTATCAAAGGGTCGCCACAACATGAGGAACTGTATCAAAGAGTCGCTACAACACAAGGAACTATATCAAAGGGTGGCCACAACATGAGGAACTGTATCAAAGGGTCGCCACAACAAGAGGAACTGTATCAAAGGGTTGCCACAACATGAGGAACTGTATCAAAGGGTCGCCACAACACGAGGAACTGTATCAAAGGGTCGCCACAACACAAGGAACTGTATCAAAGGGTTGCCACAACACGAGGAACTGTATCAAAGGGTCGCCACAACACGAGGAACTGTATAAAAGAGTGGCCACAACACGAGGAACTGTATTAAAGGGTCGCCACAACACGAGGAACTGTATAAAAGGGTGGCCACAACACGAGGAACTGTATTAAAGGGTATCTACAACATGAGGAGCTGTATTAAAGGGTCGCTACAACACGAGGAACTGTATCAAAGGGTCGCTACAACACGAGGAACTGTATCAAAGGGTAGCCACAACACAAGGAACTGTATCAAAGGGTAGCCACAACACAAGGAACTATATCAAAGGGTGGCCACAACACGAGGAACTGTATCAGAGGGTCTATACAACACAAGGAACTGTATCAAAGGGTCGCCACAACATGAGGAACTGTATCAAAGGGTCGCCACAACACGAGGAACTGTATCAAAGGGTCGCCACAACACAAGGAACTGTATCAAAGGGTCGCCACAACATGAGGAGCTGTATCAAAGGGTCGCTACAACACAAGAAACTATATCAAAGGTTGGCCACAACATGAGGAACTGTATCAAAGGGTCGCTACAACACAAGGAACTGTATGAAAGGGTCGCAACATCATGAGGAACTGTATTAAAGGGTCGCTACAACACAAGGAACTATATCAAAGGGTGGCCACAAGATGAGGAACTGTATCAAAGGGTCGCCACAACACGAGGAACTGTATCAAAGGGTTGCCACAACACAAGGAACTGTATCAAAGGGTCGCCACAACATGAGGAACTGTATCAAAGGGTCGCCACAACACGAGGAACTGTATCAAAGGGTCGCCACAACACAAGGAACTGTATCAAAGGGTCGCCACAACACAAGGAACTGTATCAAAGGGTTGCCACAACACAAGAAATTGTATCAAAGGGTCGCCACAACACGAGGAACTGTATCAAAGGATCGCCACAACACAAGGAACTGTATCAAAGGGTCGCCACAACATGAGGAGCTGTATCAAAGGGTCGCTACAACACAAGGAACTATATCATAGGGTGGCCACAACATGAGGAACTGTAACAAAGGGTCGCTACAACACAAGGAACTGTATCAAAGGGTCGCCACAACATGAGGAACTGTATCAAAGGGTCGCTACAACACAAGGAACTATATCAAAGGGTGGCCACAACATGATGAACTGTATCAAAGGGTTGCCACAACACGAGGAACTGTATCAAAGGGTGGCCACAACACGAGGAACTGTATCAAAGGGTTGCCACAACACGAGGAACTGTATCAAAGGGTTGCCACAACACGAGGAACTGTATCAAAGGGTGGCCACAACACGAGGAACTGTATCAAATGTTGGCCACAACACGAGAAACTGTATCAAAGGGTCGCCACAACACGAGGAACTGTATCAAAGGGTGGCCACAACACGAGGAACTGTATCAAAGGGTCGCCACAACACGAGGAACTGTATCAAAGGGTCGCCACAACACGAGGAACTGTATCAAAGGGTTGCCACAACACAAGGAACTGTATCAAAGGGTCGCTACAACACGAGGAACTGTATCAAAGGGTTGCACCAACACAAGAAACTATATCAAAGGGTCGCCACAACATGAGGAACTGTATCAAATTGTCGCCACAACATGAGGAACTGTATCAAATGGTCGCCAAAACACAAGGAACTGTATCAAAAGGTGGCTACAACACGAGGAACTGTATCAAAGGGTCGCCACAACACGAGAAACTGTATCAAAGGGTTGCCACAACACGAGGAACTGTATTAAAGGGTCGCCACAACACGAGGAACTGTATCAAAGGGTCGCCACAACACAAGGAACTGTATTAAAGGGTCGCTACAACACAAGGAACTGTATCAAAGGGTCGCCACAACATGAGGAACGGTATTAAAGGGTCGCTACAACACAAGGAACTGTATCAAAGGGTCGCCACAACATGAGGAACTGTATTAAAGGGTCGCCGCAACATGAGGAACTGTATTAAAGGGTCGCTACAACACAAGGAACTGTGTCAAAGGGTCGCCACAACATGAAGAACGGTATTAAAGGGTCGCTACAACACAAGGAACTGTATCAAAGGGTCGCCACAACATGAGGAACTGTATTAAAAGGTACCCACAACACGAGGAACTGTATCAAAGATTCACCACAACACGAGGAACTGTATTAAAGGGTCAACACAACACGAGGAATTGTATTAAATGGTCACCACAACACGAGGAACTGTATGAAAGGGTCACCACAACACGAGGAACTGTATCAAAGGGTCACGGCATTAAGAAATTTTAGAGCCACTGCTTTAGAATAAACGTTGTTTTGTTCTGTCTGTCTGTCTGTCTGTCTGTCTGTCTGTCTGTCTGTCTGTCTGTCTGTCTGTCTGTCTGTCTGTCTGTCTGTCTGTCTGTCTGTCTGTCTGTCTGTCTGTCTGTCTGTCTGTCTGTCTGTCTGTCTGTCTGTCTGTCTGTCTGTCTGTCTGTCTGTCTGTCTGTCTGTCTGGTTCCCCATTTTTTTTCTGTGTATGTTGATCTTCTTCTGTCTAGTTCACTTATTTCATTCCAATTAAACAACACTCCTATTAGATTATTTACATTCTGTCTCAATGTCTACCTTATTATTTCTTGGCCAGCAAATTTTCCCATTTCTAGAGTTAAGCTTGTTTTGTTCTCTTCTTAAGCTCCCTATTAAATGATTACATCATTTAATGAATTCCCCCCCCCCCTTTTTTTCCCCATTTTTCCAACAAAACAAGTCTAATTAATTAATGTTTACGGTTTGTTTGAATCATTTTAATCTCCTTGTTTATCATCCTTACAGTTATACTGTTTGTTTGTTTGTTTGTTTACTTGTTGGTAAGGGGGCTGCGAGGTCTCGAGGCATGGTGTCCGACTGGAGTGCTAGGGGTTCCGGGTTCAATCCCCTGTAAAAGCATAGTGTTTTGCACGTGGACTTGGACTTCTAGTAATTCCCCCTGGTCTCTGGGTAGTGAGATCGGACCCCCGTGTGCATTGTCGCGCACATAAACAATCCCTTGGCACTTGGAAATCAAACAGAGTAGCCTTACGGCGCTGCCTGGGCAAAATTTGAGTTTAAAATCTACCCAAAGTATTTCAGGATCCTCGTTGGTGCTACAGAACCTGTACACTCTGTTGAGCTTCTTCGGGCTCAGTTTGAGTTAGAAGAAAAAACGGAGCACTTATGTGAGTACCCGTGTGCCATGATGTTGATCTATTTTTTAAACTTTAAACCTGGAAACACCAAACACGCATGGCCATGTGTTTGCTACTGAAGAGAAACAGAAAGAAACTATGTGAGCAGAATCCTGATTAGTGGAATGTCAGTCTATGACAGACACAGTAAGAGGGGGGTGCTCCAACCGAAGGATGTATCTCGGCTGACAGACAGGTCTACACGATCGGGTTTCCGGTTGATTGAGTGTCTTTTCCTAGTACATGAAACCGCTGGCAACGAACTAATGAAGTAGTATCGACTTTCTCCGTGTATAGGACGATATATTTTCCCAATTTTTTTTTAAAGATTCCTCCTTTACTTCTTAGTTCTTCTTTATCTTTGCGATTACTGGGTGTAAACTTTGTTCTAGTTGTATATCCAACTCTCGACATTTGTTTTGCAGCGTGCACATCCGTTTTATGTATCTTATTAATCTGTAAGCTGACTGCTAGTTCCTCGCCTCTCAGGCAGATGCACTTCGACTTTGAAGGAAGCTTGCCAATTAGTCGACTCCTTTGACATGCTTGTAAGAGAGGCAGTGGGTCTATTCTGGTTGTCCCCCACAATGGGGCACTAGAACCCACACTTGGAGTTTTGGGATTAAATTTGGGATCGTCTTAAGCACGGGATGTGATTAAATATTTAATTACTTACGCTAGGCTTTAAAAAAAAAGGTCATTTTCTACATGGGGGCGTCTTATACACCGGGAAAATACTTTAATAAAATGAAAAGTAAGGAAGATCACGCGCATATCCTCTGGGCACATCCTCTGGGCACATCCTCTGGGCACATCCTCTGGGCACATCCTCTGGGCACATCCTCTGGGCACATCCTCTGGGCACATCCTCTGGGCACATCCTCTGGGCACATCCTCTGGGCACATCCTCTGGGCACATCCTCTGGGATAATGACTGACTGACTACCCCACCAGGACATCACACAAGCGACAAACACCCGATGATACAAGTGCCACCATGCGGGTGAGTATCACAGTGGAGAGGTCCCAGAAACCGCGTTCTAGGCCATATTTATGGCCAGGCTATATTGCGGCCGCTGGCAAAAGCCAGAGTAGGGCTTCAAATAACGAAAAATTGCATCCTAAAAAGGACGGGAAGTATGTGTGTTTTCGACTAAAATTTCACGGCTAGTCATTATTTATACAGAGAAGTCGCCGTGGCGTTGTCGGCTAGATGCCTCCCTGTGGATCGGAAAGTCGTGGGTTCGCGTCCTGACGGAGCCGAATATTTTTTTTCTCCAAAAATAACCTTGACCCCAGGTCAACCCAGCCTTGAGTGGGTACCAGGTGCAGTCTTCGGAAGTAAAGGCAGCCGGCGTGCTGACCACATCACCCACCAAGTGCCGTTTGGTCTATAAAAATATAGGTCTAACTCTATATGCCCAAAATG
>CAJHNH020005481.1:0-20940 GCA_905116865.2 Candidula unifasciata
GTTAGTCAGTTAGTCAGTTAGTCAGTTAGTCAGTTAGTCAGTTAGTTAGTTAGTAGTTAGGTTAGTTTAGTTAGTTAGTTAGTTAGTTAGTTAGTTAGTTAGTTAGTTAGTTAGTTTAGTTAAGTTAGTTAGTTAGTTAGTTAGTTAGTTAGTTAGTTAGTTAGTAGTTAGTTAGTTAGTTAGTTAGTTAGTTAGTTAGTTAGTTAGTTAGTTAGTTAGTTAGTCAGTCAGTCAGTTAGTCCGTCAGTCAGTCAGTCAGTTAGTCAGTCAGTTAGTCCGTCAGTCAGTCAGTCAGTTAGTCCGTCAGTCAGTCAGTCAGTCAGTCAGTTAGTTAGTTAGTTAGAGTTATCTAAATGAACAATAAGTATTTATAGTATGTAAAATGAACATGTTAATTATTTTGAGTGCTACAAATGAACACATTAAGTATTTATAGTGCGTGAAATTAATATGTTAATTATTCAGAGTGCTTCAAATGAACACATTAAGTATATATATATATATATATATATATATATATATATATATATATATATATTATATATATATATATATATATATATATATAGATATATATGGTGTTTCAAATGAATATGTTGAATATAAATATATGAGTGCTCTAAATAAACTCATTAAATATTTACAGTGCACCAAATGAATGTGTTAAATATTTAGAGTTATCTAAATGAACAATAAGTATTTATAGTATGTAAAATGAACATGTTAAATATTTAGAGTGCTTCAAATGAACACATTAAGTATTTTAAGGTGCGTCAAATGAACACATGAAATATTTAGTGCTCTAAAAGAACACATTGAATATTTATAGTATGTCAAATGAACACATTAAATATTTAGAGTGCTCTAAAAGAACACATTAAATATTTAGAGTGCTCTAAAAGAACACATTAAATTGTTAGAGTGCTCTAAAAGAACACATTAAATTGTTAGTGCTCTAAAAGAACACATTAAATATTTATAGTGATCTAAAAGAACACATTAAATATTTAGAGTGCTCTAAAAGAACACATTAAATATTTTGAGTGCTCTAAAAGAACACATTAAATATTTAGAGTGCTCTAAAAGAACATATTCAATATTTAGAGTGCTCTAAAAGAACACATTAAATAGAGTGCTCTTAAAGAACACATTAAATATTTAGAGTACTCTAAAAGAACACATTAAATATTTAGAGTGCTCTAAAAGAACACATTAAATAGTTATAGTGCTCTTAAAGAACACATTAAATATTCAGAGTGCTCTAAAAGAACACATTAAATTGTTAGAGTGCTCTAAAAGAACACATTAAATTGTTAGTGCTCTAAAAGAACACATTAAATATTTATAGTGATCTAAAAGAACACATTAAATATTTAGAGTGCTCTAAAAGAACACATTAAATATTTTGAGTGCTCTAAAAGAACACATTAAATATTTAGAGTGCTCTAAAAGAACATATTCAATATTTAGAGTGCTCTAAAAGAACACATTAAATAGAGTGCTCTTAAAGAACACATTAAATATTTAGAGTACTCTAAAAGAACACATTAAATATTTAGAGTGCTCTAAAAGAACACATTAAATAGTTATAGTGCTCTTAAAGAACACATTAAATATTCAGAGTGCTCTAAAAGAACACATTAAATATTTATAGTGCTCTAAAAGAACACATTAAATATTTAGAGTATGCCAAATGAATATGTCAAATATGTAAACGATCCCTTTTCCATGCCTTTAGGCGTATTGGGCATATAGTGCTAGACCTATATTTTTTATAGACCAATCGGCACTTGGTGGGTGATGTGGTCAGCATCATGCCGGCCGCCTTTACTTCACATGACTGCACCTGGTACCCATTCATGGCTGGGTCGACCTGGGAGCCAAGGTCATTTTTTAAGGCAAAAAAGTCCGGCTCCGTCAGAATGCGAACCCACGACCTTCCGATCTGCAGGCGGGCGTCTTGTTTAACATGCAGAGTGCTCTAAATGAACATATTAAAAAAAAGGATGTTCCCTGTCTGCAGCTACTCTAAGGTATGACTTAGCCTGCAGCACCTTTAGCCTATACGCAATAGTCGGCAATGCAAGGATTGATCGCATGCACATAATCGGGGTGTCTCTTGTACAACCCAGGATCAGTCGCATAGCTTCATCCTGTATGTGCTCCAGTTTCTCTTGCTGACTCTTCGAGACAGTCAGTAACCCAGATCCTCAATTAATCACTGAGATGATTAAGTGCTGGTAAAGTGTAAACAGCGTCTTCTGCTCCATGTCCATCGCTGCAATAATCTTAAGTGCAAGTTTTTTTTCGGGTCGGTCTCCCAAATGCCCAGCCTGGCCGCCCAACTACCCGAAGGATATTACGTCGGTAATCCAGACCACGGCCAGCTCCAGATTTATACATGTGCAGCCTGACGTGTCCAGACGAACGCTTCGCTTCGTAATGCCGGGATGCCGGGTTCGATCCCAGCTGCGGGCAATGCATCTTGCGTTAGTTTCGACAGTGGTATCAAGAAAGCCGACCGTCCAGGAGCAATGGCAAACTACTGGACGTAAATTGCCTAGAGAAACCACACAACAGCCAGGGGCTGTTAGGGTTGGTTCTGCAACGTCCTGTAAAGAATACGCAACTAAAAAAAAAAATCCAGACTGAACGGGGAAACCGCCAGGCAGATTTTTTGAGATGTAAAGGTGCGACATACTGCTTAAACCAAACTTAAATGGCGTTTCTTGGACATCCGCTAACTTTTCATATATTTAAAACATTAAAAGGTGTTTTTGTTAGCAGCCTAGGCTAGCTAGCAGCAGTCTGAACGTGGTCGAGCTTTTCTTTTTTTTTTTTTTTCTTAAAAGGACTTGGACTAGGTGTAGCAGCTGGCCAAACTGTCCTCAACCTCCCCTCGATAACTTGAAGAAAAAGTATTATGTGACCCAGCAGAAGTAGTGGTGGGTCGTTTAATACTTTTTCTTCAAGTCAAAAGTAATGTGACAGTACTGATTACAGTCACGTTTTTTTTACAAGAAGGAAATAGAAGGAAAGAAACACACGGAGGAATAAGGAGGTATAGAGTCGCTTGAGATAAAGAGGGTCGCCAGTCTAACAACCCTGAGGGCATTGACTCAAGAGTGGACAAAGACGTGGGTGCATGCCAAGCTTGTTCATGAACTGTTGCAGGCCAATATACTCGTAAATTAACAGAGGCAAGACAACGAACAAAGGCAACGGCACAAGATTTCCTGGGGATTTTCCATCCAAATATGCAAAGTGGCTTGGAATACCATCTTTGGCGGGAAAGAGAAAGGTTCATGAACCTTAGAAGACAAAGTTTCATGAACTCAGGGACAAAGGAGAGGGGTAGCGTCAGGGGTAAATACACTACTGGAAGCCCTGATAGAGACACTTGCGCTGAGATCTCTGCCAACGAAGGATGCTGTGGGCATTCGGATGATGTCGATACGATGGAGCTAAGTCCATACTTCTGTTGTGTGAATTGCCAGATAATGCACGAAATATTGCTTCATGTTATGTAAGTAGTACTGTGTTCATGTTAAGTAATTAGATAAGATACAGTGTGATAATAGCGGTTATCGCATCTTGGGTTATTGGTAGGACACATGATGATGATTGCTCTGATATGCGTTAACTGGATCTTCGAGTCGTTTAACTGGACACCTGAGACATAGCAGATGTCATGTTGACAGATCCAAGTGTATTAATGCAAAGTATGAGTATCAATATGTATATTATAATGATTTCTTGGAGCAGACATCATCTTGAAACATTGGAGGAAAGGAAAGTTATAAAACAACGAGAAACGTTCTGAGCATGCAGCATATGGAGGCTGCCCTCTTATTTAGGTCAGAGGCCCAATATCGTATTTCACAGGTAGAGAGAGAGTGGTTTGGTGAATGAACAGGTGGCCCTAGAATGACCCTTTCTAACGGCCAGACTGTGTCTGCGATGTTTTGATTGTGATACAGGGGAAAAGCAGCGGGCACTGATGTCATAAAATGTATAATTGTGTATGTATAGTTATGTGTGTCATGGTTGTAATGAAGAATGTAGGCTTCTGTTAGAAGATATAATAACTACTGGAAGATCGGCACAGCACATGATGGTGATGGTCATAATAACAGATAAGCATGACGTGTGAAATATCATATTGAACATCAGAGTTAGCGCTGCTAGGGAATGATAACGCCATTTGTATTAACATGATGCAGTTATAATGTTGTAAGCATTTAGTTGTGATTTGAAGAGAGAATGATATAAGAAGATATGGGAAAGTGAAAGTCATTTAGCTTAAACTGTCCTCGGCAAGCTGCCGAGAAGGGAGCACACGGATATAATAGAATTTACCTGTAAAGGGGCGGGACAAGAGTATCAGATGTTGAAGTGAGTGGGGGATGCAAGGCCATGTCTGTAGACAGATTGTTGTCATTGAAGAGGAAATGCATGGGCATTCATGTGGTAAAAGTAAATAGTGCATATATGGTTATACATAGTAATATGTTTTGAAAAAGAAGTACATGTGAGTTAGTGGATGGAGGTTTATTCAAGGGTATAAGAATGCCTGTTTAAAGGGAGAACTATTCGTATGAAGAAAGGCAGTTGTTTGCAGGGTAGAATACGATGTATGTTGTTGCGTTCACGTTTATATGCTTGGCAATGTGAACTTATAGATTGTTTGAATATATTTAACAGGTGACATGGCAGTTTCTGTCATGGTGTGCCGGGTTGGCTAAATAGGCTAGATGGTCTTTGGACTGCAATCAGCTATAGTTAGATGGTATCTAGACTGCAATCAGCAGTATGGCTAGATGGTAGTCGGTATTTGGCTATTGGTTTGCTGGTCTTTGGACTGCAATCAGCAGTACGGTTAGATGGTAGTCGGTATTTGGCATTAGAGTAGATGGCTAGATTGTAGTTGTTATTTGGCTTATTATTTGTAGAGCAATGAAGGATATTCTAGGCGTCATTTGCTAGTTTATCGTTGAGTGGATTCTGCTGTCAGTTGCTGAGTCTTATAGTGTGAGGACGTTCTGCTTATAACATAATATAACATCTGTCGGTTGTGTAACATGAGATAGACGACTTTGTAATACTGTTTCTTAATAAACATGATTGTTAGTTGTTATTCTTTTATTCCATCGTTAGTTTGTTGAGTATGGGAGTGGTACTATTATTGTTAGCCTCTGAAGTCTTTATACCACCACCACTCCACTATATATATATATACTCTCTCCTCCATAAGACCTCCACTGACCATCGCCTGATCGTTTGGGGTGTAGACTTATTACTACACTCTCCACACAGGAGAACCTATCGTCCTCTTATACATCCTTTAACTATTATTTCTTCTCGTCTGTCTCTCTCTCTCTACTTTTATATCTTCTCTTCTTCTTCTATCCCCTCTTTAAAATGTACACACCACACCACGCTGTGACATTTTTGGCGCTGCGAACAGGATTCCTTTTGAATGTGTATACCTCTTAATCTATGGTAGATGGTGCTATCCATAGTGTGGTATACGATTCTTAGTGGCCGTTCAGTGTTTTGTTCAGTTGGTAAGGTTTGAATTCCATCAGTTAGGAGTTGTTCTATCATTCACGTTCTTAAACAGAGTTGTTTAGTAAATGTATTATTTCCAGTTGTTGGTAGAGAAGTAGCCAGTAGATCTCTTTGAGGTGTGAAGTTTTGATTTAGAATTAGCAAGCCAACCCGGTGCGAAAAATTCAGTTGAACCTCCTAAGCAAGATGGACGAGAGCACTCGTGTGAGCAGTAACATGCACCATGAAGGCAGTTCCCTGACCTCGGCGGTGGAAGGATCCTGTTTGACAAACAGACCAGGGTGTACGCACATCATCATGTTGCCAGAGCGCGTAAGCATTACGCACTTTGAGGGGACATCAGATCCCACAGTCACAGATGAGTTCGTTCGTCGAGTCAAGTCCGTGTTCAGAAATGAACGGATGACTCCGGCAGATCAGATTGACATGGTGCTTGATCATGTCACATCGAGCGTCAGGCAGGAGTTGAAGTTGCATCAAGCAGAGAGTGCAATAGATATGCTAGATGTCATACAGCAAGTCTATGGGGAGCGGCGAAGTGTTGTGGAGCTAGCGTCTGCATTTTTCGCCCTACGGCAAGGGGAGAATGAGACTCTTCGTTGTTTTTCCCATCGCATTCATGAAGCCTTTCAAGCGATTATCAATGCGCAGAAAAAAGCTAACATGACTCCATTTGATACGTCGATCTTGAGAGATCAATTCGTCGTACAACTGAGAGACACGATTTGCAGAAAGTTAGCGCTAGAGAGAATTCACCAAGATCCTAGTGTGACTTTTTTGTCTATCAGAAATTTTGCTCTTAGATGGGTGGTTGATGAAAATTCCTTTTCTAATAATGTGGTTTTGACTAATGAGTCAGTGATGCAGGTGAATGTTGTGAGTTCTACAGTATCGTCAAGTGAGAAGCGTGAAGTGTCCGTTTTGAGGGATGAAGTGAAACAATTGAAACAACGAGTAGCGGTTTTGTTACAGCCCCCTGTACAGCGCAAACGATGTTTCCTTTGCCAGTCATCATCACATCTAATGAGTGCCTGTCGACAGAGAACAACTGTCGGCGATGTTCGGCGCCCTATACAGGCGCAGAGACAAGAAGCGTCTAACTACAGCAAGAACAACGAAACTTGGCAAGCGTGGCGTAAGAGGCCACAGGGCTCATGCCCAGTTGAACTATCTGTAGGGTTCAACAACCCCGCCAGTGCGAATTTGGTTGAGAAACCCGATGATAGACAGATTCGCGGTGAAGGTGAAATGAAGTCGAAAAGGAGGAGGCGTGGCAGGAGAAGGAGACAGTGTGTGTCTTCCAGTCAAGGTTCTCCTGCTCAAAAACAGAGCAGTGACAATTCGACAGCTATAAATCAGCTTTCCGCTGGTGTATCTAGCACTGAACAGTTGCCGAGCAAAACTCAGCACAATGAAAATTCTGCCAGTTTGAACCAGTCCTGCGCCGCGTTACCTAGTGAAGTGCAGTTGCCTACAGAGACTGTTGAAAGTTATTCCAGATTCAAAATAGGCGAGAAAGTACAGTTGAAACTCGAACCAGAAGAGGGGGACATGAATGACTATTGGTCTGATGATGTGTATGTTGTCCTGCGCCTTCCAAATGCTACGAGACCACAATACGTATTGACCAGCAGGGAACATAAGAAATTGCGCCTCATAGCGAGAGAGAAAGAGTTGAGGACATGTCTTGTGAACTGTTGACCCAGTCAAATATGGACACACAAAAAATCCGCTGGTCACATGGTGCAGTAACATTTGGTATGAATTTAATGTGGTAGTGTTCAGAGTTTGTTACAGGTGATGTGGAGATCCTGCAGCCACAGGTCCAGTCCAACAGAAGACGGCTGATGATTATATGTTGTGTGGTGAAACAATTGTTTCCGTTGATGAGTTTTGTACTCAGAGCTGTATTTGTTACGCGTGTTGTTGTCTGGATGTTTTGGTTCGTCAGAACAGGCGACAAGCACAGAGGAAGTGATGACTAGCGTCCCGCTACGGAATGTCCAGTGGGCAAAGACGATTTGGACAGGTGTTCTGTCTTTTGTCGCGAAACATGTGTTGCCGTTTTTGATGAGTTTGTAGAAATGTATTTGTGACATTTGTTGTTATGATGGTGTTGTATTTGTGCAGTTTGTTAAATGTACTGTAACAGGTGGTGACTTGGATCCTACAGTTGCACATCAAGCACACAGGAGAATTTGTTTACTTATTTTCTCAAGGAGAATCTATTGTTTTTGTTGAATTCATAATTTAGACATTGGTTAATGATGCAATTATGTGATGCTCTTTGCTGATGGTCTTACTGAAAGGCGAGCAAAGAGATTATAGACATAGGAAGGTGTCTATTGGTAAGAGGCGGGGGAAATCAATCACTGGCTGGAGTGTCAGGTTCTTCAGGAATCAGAGTGGCACTGATTCTTCGTTAGGGGGCCGGAATGTGACAGTACTGATTACAGTCACGTTTTTTTTACAAGAAGGAAATAGAAGGAAAGAAACACACGGAGGAATAAGGAGGTATAGAGTCGCTTGAGATAAAGAGGGTCGCCAGTCTAACAACCCTGAGGGCATTGACTCAAGAGTGGACAAAGACGTGGGTGCATGCCAAGCTTGTTCATGAACTGTTGCAGGCCAATATACTCGTAAATTAACAGAGGCAAGACAACGAACAAAGGCAACGGCACAAGATTTCCTGGGGATTTTCCATCCAAATATGCAAAGTGGCTTGGAATACCATCTTTGGCGGGAAAGAGAAAGGTTCATGAACCTTAGAAGACAAAGTTTCATGAACTCAGGGACAAAGGAGAGGGGTAGCGTCAGGGGTAAATACACTACTGGAAGCCCTGATAGAGACACTTGCGCTGAGATCTCTGCCAACGAAGGATGCTGTGGGCATTCGGATGATGTCGATACGATGGAGCTAAGTCCATACTTCTGTTGTGTGAATTGCCAGATAATGCACGAAATATTGCTTCATGTTATGTAAGTAGTACTGTGTTCATGTTAAGTAATTAGATAAGATACAGTGTGATAATAGCGGTTATCGCATCTTGGGTTATTGGTAGGACACATGATGATGATTGCTCTGATATGCGTTAACTGGATCTTTCGAGTCGTTTAACTGGACACCTGAGACATAGCAGATGTCATGTTGACAGATCCAAGTGTATTAATGCAAAGTATGAGTATCAATATGTATATTATAATGATTTCTTGGAGCAGACATCATCTTGAAACATTGGAGGAAAGGAAAGTTATAAAACAACGAGAAACGTTCTGAGCATGCAGCATATGGAGGCTGCCCTCTTATTTAGGTCAGAGGCCCAATATCGTATTTCACAGGTAGAGAGAGAGTGGTTTGGTGAATGAACAGGTGGCCCTAGAATGACCCTTTCTAACGGCCAGACTGTGTCTGCGATGTTTTGATTGTGATACAGGGGAAAAGCAGCGGGCACTGATGTCATAAAATGTATAATTGTGTATGTATAGTTATGTGTGTCATGGTTGTAATGAAGAATGTAGGCTTCTGTTAGAAGATATAATAACTACTGGAAGATCGGCACAGCACATGATGGTGATGGTCATAATAACAGATAAGCATGACGTGTGAAATATCATATTGAACATCAGAGTTAGCGCTGCTAGGGAATGATAACGCCATTTGTATTAACATGATGCAGTTATAATGTTGTAAGCATTTAGTTGTGATTTGAAGAGAGAATGATATAAGAAGATATGGGAAAGTGAAGGTCATTTAGCTTAAACTGTCCTCGGCAAGCTGCCGAGAAGGGAGCACACGGATATAATAGAATTTACCTGTAAAGGGGCGGGACAAGAGTATCAGATGTTGAAGTGAGTGGGGGATGCAAGGCCATGTCTGTAGACAGATTGTTGTCATTGAAGAGGAAATGCATGGGCATTCATGTGGTAAAAGTAAATAGTGCATATATGGTTATACATAGTAATATGTTTTGAAAAAGAAGTACATGTGAGTTAGTGGATGGAGGTTTATTCAAGGGTATAAGAATGCCTGTTTAAAGGGAGAACTATTCGTATGAAGAAAGGCAGTTGTTTGCAGGGTAGAATACGATGTATGTTGTTGCGTTCACGTTTATATGCTTGGCAATGTGAACTTATAGATTGTTTGAATATATTTAACAGGTGACATGGCAGTTTCTGTCATGGTGTGCCGGGTTGGCTAAATAGGCTAGATGGTCTTTGGACTGCAATCAGCTATAGTTAGATGGTATCTAGACTGCAATCAGCAGTATGGCTAGATGGTAGTCGGTATTTGGCTATTGGTTTGCTGGTCTTTGGACTGCAATCAGCAGTACGGTTAGATGGTAGTCGGTATTTGGCATTAGAGTAGATGGCTAGATTGTAGTTGTTATTTGGCTTATTATTTGTAGAGCAATGAAGGATATTCTAGGCGTCATTTGCTAGTTTATCGTTGAGTGGATTCTGCTGTCAGTTGCTGAGTCTTATAGTGTGAGGACGTTCTGCTTATAACATAATATAACATCTGTCGGTTGTGTAACATGAGATAGACGACTTTGTAATACTGTTTCTTAATAAACATGATTGTTAGTTGTTATTCTTTTATTCCATCGTTAGTTTGTGAGTGAGTATGGGAGTCTGGTACTATTATTGTTAGCCTCTGAAGTCTACTTATCCACACACCACCACTCCACTATATATATATATCTTCTCTTCTCTCTCCTTCATGTACACACACCACAAGACCTCCACTGACTTTCATCGACATCATCTGATCATCAGGTGCCTTGCCGACTGGTGTGGACGATCATGCCTCTCCATAATCTGCGATCTCCTGCAGCATGTATCAGTTCGTGTGCCGACACCCAGGACATCACACAAGCGATAAACACCCGATGACACAATGTGCCACCATGTGGGTGAGGACCCCAGTGGAGAGGTCCCAGAAACCGCATTCAGCCTTTAGGCCATATTTATGGCCAGGCTATATTGCGGCCTCTGGCAAAGCCAGAATAAGGCTTCAAATAATTGGACTGACTGACTTTCTACCTCACTAGGACATCACACAAGCGATAAACACCCAAAGTGCCACCATGTGGATGAGGATCACCGTGGAGAGGTCCCAGAAACCGCGTTCAGACAATTGGCCATATTTATGGCCTGACTATATTGCAGCCCCTGGCAAAAACCAGGGTGGGGCTTCACATGACAAAAAATTTCGTCCTAAAAAGAACAAAACACCTATTGCTAGGTGAGCTGATATGACTTAAATAATTGGGGATTTTATCATGAAAAATACGACTGACTGACTGACTTTCTACCCCACTAGGACATCACACAAGCGACAAACACCCGATGACACAAAGTGCCACCATGCGGATGAGGATCACCGTGGAGGGGTCCCAGAAACCGCGTTCAGACAATTGGTCATATTGATGTTTATCCCTTGTGTGATGTCCTGGTGGGGTAGAAAGTCAGTCAGCCACTTTAACTTGTTTAGTTCTCTCCCAAAGCTCTACATTTGTGATTCGATCATAGTATTTAATTTCCTCTATTCTGATACTGTCTCGTTGTTACGTTTGTTTATAAACTTCTGCATTCGAGATTTGATTTTCACAAAAAGACATTCTCCTATTAAGGTTAACGTTGAAATTCCCAATAAATAGTAGCAGAATATCATGTAATCGAGAAATGTGTGCACATCAACGCCCAGATGGGTTTTATCACAAGCCTCACTTTCAGTGACGTCGGCGTCCCACTTAAACATTCTCCCAGAGTTCCTCAGCAAACCGCATTCTGTAAATTTAATGATAGCGTCAGAGAAAACTTTTTCAAGAGTTGAATTTTCGGGCAGGGGAATTCCTAAGTTAGCTATCATTACTGTTTCAGGCAACCTGGCTAGGTTCTGCAGATGTTTCTTGTACCACAATTCAACGACAGGGCTAAATACGAGCGCAACGTAATTTCCAGAATCCAGTTTTGAAATAACATCACGGGTTGTTAAGTAGTCATGTCCATTAGACAGAACGCCTCTTGAGAAAAACGACTGTTTTGTTGTGACCATCTGCCTAGGATCTGTCATTAGTATGTCGTATGATGTCTCTACATCCAATCCTAGCATGTACTCTCCACGTGTGATTAACTCTTTCATGGAAACACTTGGTGAATTTTCGGAACTGTCAATCAAATATGCAGTAATGTTGGACGTGACAACTGTAGTTATGATAAAAACGAATAAACGCCAGCTCCAAATTAAAATCCGTAAGGGGAAATGTGTTGGAAAGAGTCGGTCTTCTTGATTCAGCATTGACCCAAAGAATCGGAAAAACAATTCAATAAAACCAGTAAACGATTCACAAGATAGGTGCTTATCACCATTTTCTGTACTAATTTTCTCATCGTGGGTAACTTGAACGACTTGGTTTTGTAATTTGTCCTGTTTCTTTTCTTTGATAATCATTCGCTGCATTAAAGCATAAATTAACACCATAAAAAGAATACACCCCCAACATGCTAAATGAACCTCGTCTATAAGAAAAATTCCTAATTTTTGTAGCTGATTTGTTTTTCGCTGTACATATACACCACTTATGTTTCCGAACAGCACTGGGTGTGTCACGGAAAAATTCCAGTTGTGGACATAGTTCACCACCACAACAGCTGCTCCAAAATCAACCTTTGCTTCGGAAAGAGCTTTTCTGAAATGTTCCCAGGTCATGTTTAATTTATGCATAGGGTCCGGTTCAAGCACATATGTAAAATTCAGATGTGAAGCTAGAGTATTTATTATGTAAATAACGAACCCGTTGTAGCTCCCATTTTGTGAAATATGAAGAAACGGAACGGCTGCTTTAGCGATCCCTGTTAGAATTCTTCCATTTATTCCACGATCTATGTTCGGGAAGATTATGCAAGTGTTGTCATCAAGAACTGCATCAGAAGGAATCACTAGCTCGATCTGGCGAAGCTTTCGCTGTCTCCACATCAAGGTGTAAACGTTTTCTACAGTTAAAACATCTTCTCGGGTGGTAAACACAGCAACGTTATCAAACACAGAATCTTCCAACAATTTCTCCAAAATCTTGATATCGTTTATATTCACCACAAGAACTATTCGTAAATCATGAGGCATCATTGCTCCAAATCCACGACACTCCCTGTCAAACAAGTTCTTCAAAACAGCCAGCAACAAATCTGGAAGTTTCCCAATCCATACGACGTTTGTGATTTGCTTCTGACTATAAATATGCCATAATGTTTCTTGAAAATCGTCTTTGGTTTCTTTGGACATTTCGTAATGTACAACATTAATTGCGTGAACACTGAAGAGCTCCAACACCAGACGTCCCAAACGTGCATTGATTCCGTTGGTCAGCAAAAGTACCTTTGTCCATTTGCACCTTATCGCCTCACGGAAAAACTCGTCGATAAAGTGTCTTTCCGTTGTATTGTCCAGTCTGCCATAGAAATCAAAGACGTGCGTCGATCCTATTGTTTCATTGGCCCATTTTGACGTATCTCGTCCAATCTCACCCGGGAGTCCTTCAGTGAGTAGACACATAAGAACTATTACCTTGTCCACTTCCATCGTTGCCGAAATGAGTTGCGGTACTTGAATTTCTGCTACTGTCTGTGTAAATATTACGCATTTGGCATCGTTAGTTATTTTAATAATCCACTCACTGTTTTAAAACACTTTTAATGTGTCATGACAAGAATGTATGAAAGCCGAATCAACCGTACCATAACAGTATTATCTGCTATATGGCTTTCTTTTTGGGTTATCGAGATGCAGAAGTGCTAAAAGAGTACTTGTGAAGAGTTATCTACTCCTCGTTGCAACGGTCATCCTAGAAATAGGTTCCCAACCAGGGGTCAGGCCAATCTAGATAGTAGTACTATTAGTACCAACGTTTCCGTCGAATTCGGAGTGCATCTGAGCGAGAGGCAATGAACCAACGATCTTGATTGTTCATTCAAAGATTATCATTGATTTGTCGTAGGTGGAATAAATCTGAGCGAGAGGCAATGAACCAACGATCTTAATTGTTCATTCAAAGATCCTCATTGTTTTCTTCAAAAGCGGAGTGAATCTGAGCGAGAGGCAATGAACCAACCATCTTCATTGTTCATTCAAAGATCCTCATTGTTTTCTTCAAAGGCGGAGTGAATCTGAGCGAGAGGCAATGAACCAACCATCTTCATTGTTCATTTAAAGATCCTCATTGTTTTATTCAAAGGCGGAGTGAATCTGAACGAGACGCAGTGAACCAACCATCTTCATTGTTCATTTAAAGATGACCTTCATCGCACATGACCATAATCCTCTGCTGTACCAGCCATAGCATCTGTGTAACATATATGCATGCAAAACTCAAAACACGGAGTGTGACGGAAATCCAGAAGTGAACGACTACCAGAACTTTCGGTCCCGAGTTTATAGTCGGTGAACACGAAGATGGGTGACTGATAAGCCAGGGCATTTGTACAACAGATATGCAGGTAAGCTTCAAGACATAGAATAAGATCAAGGCCCAGAAGTGAATGAATAACCAAAAGTTTCGGTCCGGAATTTATAGCCGGCGAACACGAAGAGTCGGCGTATGTGGCTAAGGTGTTGCGTACGCGCTTCGTAATGCCCGGGGTGCCGGGTTCAGTCCCTGCTGCCGACGATTTGTCTTGCGAAGGTTTAGACATTGGTACCGAGAGCTGAACGTATAGAAATCAATGACAAACTACTGAACGTAAAATTTGCCTGGAAAAAACACTACAGCCAATAAATGCTGGGGTTGGTTCTGCAACGTCCTGTAAAGGATGCGCAACTTATGAACGCGATGATAGAAGAGGACGAACAGTTTAAAAGAGAACATACTATGAGAACATCCTATTTAACAATTTAACGTGTAGGGGACACAATATCCACGCCTTAGAAAATCGGCTAGAGCCATAGTGTCTTATATGGATTTTACGGAATGATAACAGCCAATCACCAGGGTGTCTGAAAAAGTTTGAGTCCATGGTAAAAGTATGCTGAAAGTGGTAAAAATATGTGAAAAGTCGTAAAAATCTGAGGCCATCGTATAAAAATATGGAGCCATTGATAAAAGTTAGGTACGTAGTTGTACCCCACTAGTACATTACATAATTGACAAACACCTGGTGACACAAAGTGTCACCATGCGGATGAGGATCACCGTGGAGAGGTTGAGAAATTCCTTTCAGCAGTTAGGCTATATTTGTGGCCCGGCTAAATTCAGGGCCCCCGGAAAGGGTGGGGCCTCAAAATAACAAAAAACTGCATTAAAAATATGGTGGCCATTGTTAAAAATATGTGCCAGTGTTAAAAAAAGGTAAAGTTAAAGTCGGGAGATGTGAACCAGCGTCATCGCACACGGTTATAAACCATAAGTGCTCTGCCACCAGTACGGACAGCTGATAAGAAACTATCCGTCTGTGTCACCGTCCGCACTAAACTCTGTATCTACAGCGACGTTCCTCCATTAACCCCATTAACTCTGGTACCCATTTCCTAGAGGCTGGGTGAACTCCGGGAACCGCCCGGTTTCGAACACAAGCCGTGGCTGCAGCGAGTCGCAAATGGATTTGAAAGCGAGCCTCTTATCGACTGCGCTAAGTGTTAAAAAAAGGGATCAGTGGTAAAAATATGGGACCGTTGTTAGAAATACGGGGTTAAATTGCGGGATCATTGGTAAAAACAAGAGACCACTGATTAAAAACTAGACTCTGTGGTAAAATGTGGGAAGATGGGTAGAAATGTGGATGAACTGACAAAATGTGGAGTTAAAGAAATGATCGGTCGATGGTAAAACTAAAAAAAAAATTTAGTCGGGAGATGTGAACCAGCGTCATTGCACACGGTTATAAACCATAAGTGCTCTGCCTCCAGTACGGACAGCTCATAAGTAACTGTCCGCCTGTGTCGCCGTCCGTACGAAACTCCATTTACCCCAAAGTATTAACTCCGGTACCCATTTCCTAGAGGCTGAGTGAACCCCGGGAACTGCCCAGTTTCGAACACCGGTCGTGGGCTGCAGCGAGTCGCAGCTGGATTTGAAAGCGAGTCTCCTATCGACTGCGCTAACGCCGCCCAGTAGTATACTATCTCTGCAATAACTGTCGGCTATTAAAATGTATTTCACATATCTAAAGACGGACTCGAAAACCTGGTAATAACCGACAAGCTTGCCAGATAAATGAACAAATTGGAAGCCAAAAAGCTAAATACCTTGTTGATGCCGTCATATGGATGATTGGGGGAGAGGGGGAGGGGGTGGGGGAAGCGGGAAAGAAGAACACTGACCTGCTCAGTGATAATGGTGATTGAGCGAGGTGCCGAAACAGTACGAGATTATCGACAAAAGCATATGATAATGATGGTGATTATTATTATTATTTCTATTATTATTATTATAATTTCTATTATTATTATTATTATTTCTGTTATTATTATTATTATTTATATTATTATTTCTATTATTATTTCTATTATTATTATTTATATTATTATTATTATTTCTATTATTATTATTATTTCTTTTATTATTATTATTATGACGACAATGACGATGATGAGGTCTTTGTTTTTTTTTTGGGGGGGGGGGGGAGCGGCCGGTAATCACCATATTTTTTTTTTCAAGTAGCCGTACTTATCACTGCCACAAACTGCTTGTATTACCACTTTTGTGGTGTAGGCATGGGGGGTCTTCAAGCTTGAGGATTTACGGCCAGCTTGGCTAGTACTGTCGCCACGAACTGTGCAGGTGAGGTTTTATTTTGCCCCTGACAGAAGAAAATCCTCAGCCATACCGAGGGTTCAAACCCGGGTCTCTGGTTTAAGAGCCGAGCGTTTCAACCGTTTGGCGAGCCGCTTCTCACTGACCACAAAGAATATATTAAAGTAGAAATGGAAAAAAAATGACTTAAAAAATTGTCATACTACGTACCCCTGTATACCACTAGGAAGAAAACAACAACAGGATGGCCATGGCGACGATGACGTCGAAAAAAAAAGCTCACTTTTAAAAAATGTGTTATAATTTTTTGGGAAACCCTGTATTCATTCACATTAATAAAAGAAACAAAGAAACAAGAAAAGATGACCCGCTGTTTAACGTACGTGAGCTGGTATCACTTCAGACAGGAAACCAGTCGTGCGTCTGCATAACATGGGCAGTCCTGAAGTAATTTTTGTCGTAACAGAGTCTCAACACAGGTTTAAGAGAGTCTGGGTTTCATTTTTCTTCTTCTTCTTCTTCTTCTTCTTCTTCTTCCTCTTCTTCTTATTATTATTATTATTATTATTATTATTATTATTATTATTATTATTATTATTATTCCTCTTCTTGTTCTTTCAATCGCAACATCACGTTGCTATGGAGATCGTCTCTGCGCTGGTGAACTGACGCTTGTTCTTGCTGCTGCCGTTTTATCTTTTGCGTTGTCTTTCTTAGCTCTGCGTTTATTATACAAGAGAAGAAGAAGAAGAAGAAGAAGAAGAAGAAGAAGAAGAAGAAGAAGAAGAGAAGAAGAAGAAGAAGAAGAAGAAGAAGAAGAAGAAGAAGAAGAAAAAGAAGAAAAAGAAGAAGAAGAAGAAGAAGAAGGAGAAGAAGAAGAAGAAGAAGAAGAAGAAGAAGAAGAAGAAGAAGAAGAAGAAGAAGAAGAAGAAGAAGAAGAAGAAGAAAAGAAGAAGAAGAAGAAGAAGAAGAAGAAGAAGAAGAAGAAGAAGAAGAAGAAGAAGAAGAAGAAGAAGAAGAAGAAGAAGAAGAAGAAGAAGAAGAAGAAGAAGAAAAAGAAGAAGAAAAAGTAGTAGTAGTGGTAGTAGTAGTAGTAGTAGCAGCATCAGCAGCAGCAGCAGCAGTAGTAGTAGTAGTAGTAGTAGTAGTAGTAGTAGTAGTAGTAGTAGTAGTAGTAGTAGTAGTAGTGGTGGTGGTGGTGGTGGTGGTGGTAGTAGTAGTCATGGTGGTATTAGTAGTAGTAATAGCAGCAGTAGTAGTCGTCGTCGTCCTAGTAGTAGTAGTTGTTGTTGTTGTTGTTGTTGTTGTTGTTGTTGTTATTGTAGTAGTGGCAGCAGCAGCAACAGTAGCTGTAATAAGTAGCTATACCAGTAAAAGTAGTGGTAGTGGTGGTAGTAGAATCCGCAACTTCTCTTCCGTAGAGCAAACAAAACAGTCCTGGTTCTAAGATCAAAAAAATAAGACACATCAAGAGGAGATATAGAAAGAGAATCACGAAACATGAACTAAAAAGGGAAACAAATGGAGTCAGTAAACATGGACGTCCAAGAGACACCCTTAACGAACGTTAATCGGAGAAGCTAGGGGTGCTAGTGCTTTGTGATGAAACAACATAATGATGATGATGGTTATGAGGATGACCATAGCGATGATGATATTGTCGACGATGATACGACGATGATGAAGATGATGACGATTCAGTCCTTTCTCGCTTATATATGACTTACATTATGGCAGGGCTTTTCAAGTGGACCCCGTGGGCCAATTGACCTGTGATGGTCACGATGTCCACAATTATGGTCCCTAAGTAATCTTAATTAGGAACTTGTCACGATCTCAGACCCAGCTTCACCCAGCTACACACTAGATCACCTTTCATTGAAGCTTAGTCAGGCTGGTCAACGTTGCCCAAGGTTAGAGGGGTGTCCCGGTGTACTCTCGATCTTCTGTGAGTAGCGGCCGCCCACATTTCATTCTCACTCGAAAGCAGAATTAGTGTTTGTTGGTGG
Source organism: Candidula unifasciata (assembly GCA_905116865.2). Taxonomy (NCBI): domain Eukaryota; kingdom Metazoa; phylum Mollusca; class Gastropoda; order Stylommatophora; family Geomitridae; genus Candidula; species Candidula unifasciata. Next base: position 18,329 of record CAJHNH020005481.1, read on the forward strand.
GTAAAGGACAGCCGTCTAGGATTTTCAGTAGGAAATAAGTTTATTCCAGCTGTCAGCGTTGGCGGGCGACGACAAGGAAACCGTTGCGTGTCTGCAGCCAAACAGCGTTTTAGGGCCACCGCAAAATTTTAAGAAGTCTGAAACCACGGGACGTAGAATGCACTCTGAAGTGTGACCTAGGCTCAGTGTGTGTGTGTGTGTGGGGGGGGGGGGGTTAGGGCCAGTTGTACATATGGAACTGAGTTCGTTACAAGTTCCCTTAGTTGAATAGACCCTCATAAAGATGTCGTCTCCTGTCAGTTACAGCAGACACCAAACTCAATTAGAGCTGGATTATTTTCATTCGTTCACGAAGATTCCCTGTCAATATGGCGGATAGACAGGTTTGCTGTTTTTAGTTATGGCAAGGTGTTTCTTATGGCAATAGGTAGCCGTTACACCTTCCTCCACATGTATACTGAAAGGATATAATTTCGAGGCCCAGCTACTGAACTGAGTGTATGGTGCGGCACTGCGAGACACTGCCGGTTTAATTTGGAATGGTTTACAACTGTACTCAGTATGGTTTCCGCTGTGAACTGCAGATGCAGAAAATGGTGAGGTGTCGTATAGCCTAAGATAACTAGAGGTGCCTTACGTGATTAATAGCGTGTGCAACTATTGATCTGTTGTAATTGCTGGTTCCTTCGATGATGACCTGCATTATTCCAGTGTCGGACAGTTTGTGTCGGCACTTCTGGCGGCTGCGTTATGCGTCTAATGCTTTGCTGAGACTGCATGTCTGTGTCAATTTTTCCACAAGGGACAATGTTGGACCGTCTATGTGATGATTGGTTTGTTATGAAGTTGGAACTGTGGTTGCTTGCGTACCTGATGAAGATGCGTTTGTCGATACTCGAGGCTGTTGGCGAAGTGAGTCTGAGGGAGGATACACTGTCTCATGTTGAACTTTACATGTAGGCAGAGATTCATCCCTGAGAACATTCGCCAAAAAGAACTGTCTTCTTCTTCTTCTGCTGCTGCTGGTGCTTCTTCTTCTTCTTCTTCTTCTTCTTCTTCTTCTTCTTCTTCTTCTTCTTCTTCTTCTTCTCCTCCTCCTCCTCCTCCTCTTCTTCCTTCTTCTTCTTCATTTTCTTCTTCTGCTGCTGCTACTTCTTCTTCTTCTTCTTCTTCTTCTTCTTCTTCTTCTTCTTCTTCTTCTTCTTCTTCTTCTTCTTCTTCTTCTTCTTCTATTTCTCCTCCTCCTTCTTCTTCATCTTCTTCTTCTGCTACTTCTTCTTCTTCTTCTTCTTCTTCTTCTTCTTCTTCTTCTTCTTCTTCTTCTTTTTCTTCTATTTCTCCTCCTCCTTCTTCTTCTTCATTTTCTTCATTTTCTTCTTCTGCTACTTCTTCTTCTTCTTCTTCTTCTTCTTCTTCTTCTTCTTCTTCTTCTTTTTCTTCTTCTTCTTCTTCTTCTTCTTCTTCTTCTTCTTCTTCTTCTTCTTCTTCTTCTTCCCCTCCTCCTCGATCTTTTTCTCCAAATACCTCATCAAAATGTTGAAAGGAGATGCAAGAATCTTCTATGTGCTCTTTGCAATGCTTTGAAAAGGTTTCTCTTTGTTTCTATAATGCTGTTCTTTATGCCGTCGTTCTATATTCTGCATGGTCTTCCCCTTGTTCCGTGTTCATTGTATTTATTTATCGTGGCTCTGTGTGGCAGCTGGTACCACGGTATTCTCGTCAAAAGACCAAACCATTCCATCTGTAGCTCTTTAATAAACTTTATACCTGGTTTCAATTCTAGTTTTCTTATAATTTCTTCATTTTAATTGTACCTTTTATTTTTCTTCTTCGCGTTCCTCGTCTGTAACTGTAGTGGAAAATTCTGGTTGTTCATCCTCAACTAGACGTAAGTCTTGTTCCAGAACTGGAGTTTGACGTGCGCATCCGTTTTACAGATCTGGCTTATTTGTATGTATGAAGACGGTTACTCGCCTTTAAGGCTGATACACTGCGACTTCGAAGAAAAACTCCTTAATTAGTCGACAACCTGCTTGCTAGGGACCAGTGCGACCCCCTCCCCACCCCCAACCATAATGGGGTCCCTGAAACCAACAAAAGAATCAATTGCATTCCTTCCTGTTTCTCCGGGTGCCTCTCTTAGCCATCTCATCTCTTGCGTTTAGGGTCAAAGTTTGACACCTTCAGAGTTGAGTTGAGTTGAGTCAAGAATTGACATCACAGCTCTCTGGCATTCCCATGCGTGCTCCGTCCTCATCTTCAGCAGCCAGCGCAGAGTTCCAGTGCTGATGGTACAGGTCAAAATCTGGTTATATGTCTCTCATGCCTTTCCTCTGAGTGTAGTGAGCCGGCCAGACCCTCTTGTTACACCCAGGTGCCTCATTCTCTCCAGGCTTTAATAATCTTCTTTCTCTACTGATTCCGTTGCTTGTTCCTAAAGGGGCTTTGACCACATCTGCCTCTTCATGTATCAATTAACCACCAAGCAATGCAGATCCAGCCAATCTGTCTGCCTGTTCATTGCCCACTACGCCGGCATAGCCTAAACACCTACAATACAATAGTTATAACAAGTTCAAAATCTAATGTACAAGTACTGTATATTTCGATGG
>CAJHNH020005482.1:5000-20925 GCA_905116865.2 Candidula unifasciata
TAATAATATTCAATGCCCCGCTCACTAAGTGTACTACAGCCGAGTCCCAACCCAACCCCCGCCGCTTCACCCACCCTTTTTTGCTGCCCAATAAACAAACATGGATCCAGGCATCTACCGCCTCCTAGACCCTGTCGGCACAGTAATGACACATCACCCATTGAGTGACGTCTGAGTTGTAGTCAGGGTTTCAACTTCACTACAATCGGGTTCCCCCCATACTTGCTCTGTTCCTGTGCCAGTGAAACTCAATTGAAATGTCCCTAACTGTCGCAATTAAGGAACAAATGGTGGACAAACAATTAGTCCTGGAGCAATGCAGAAATATGGTCACAAACCAAGAATCTCTAGACAGTATGATAACCAAGAGAAGATGGAAATGGCTTGACCACGTTATGAGAATGAATCCTGATATACCTGGCAAAACAGCTCTCACATGGACACCAGCGGGAAAGAAAATAAAGGGGCGCCCAAAAACAACATGGGGACAAAGGATGGAGAGTGACCTGCGTGCGGCATCTCTGACATGGAAAATTGCACTGAAGACTGCACAGAACAGGAAAACATGGAAAGTCCTCTCTGAAGCCTCATGTACCACTAGGCATAAAGAGAATTGATGATGATGAATAATGCAGAAATATACACACGCAGTAAATGTATATAGCAGTTTATAGAGGCGCCAGAGCCAACAGTCGCCAACAGAAATGCAATTGATCGTTGATACAAGTAGTCGGGCACGATAAGGTGGACCCACACACGTAGATTTATTACATAAGATGTTTCGCCAGCTCACACGTAAACAGGATAACGGCTATACTGAATATCATGACACAGTCGTTGCACAGATGAAAGGTATTCCACATTCCTCGACTGGTCAATAAACATCGCATTCTTATAACATATACCCCTGGTTGCCTGTGTCTGGTGCCCCATTTCGAGGGGGGGGGGTGTAGAATAGACCCTCTCCTTTACTCCCCCCCCCTACCCCGAACAAGCTTGTCGTAAGAGTTTCGACTTATTAGGGATGTTTCCTTCGAAATAGAAGTTCATCTGCTCGAGAGTCGAGGTACCAGCGGTCTGCTTACCAATAAGCCAGATAAACCGGCACATCAAACGGACGTCCATGTAAACATAAGTTCTAAAACAAAACTTTCCCATGTGAGTTCCGTGATCCCAGTGTGCGGGTAAAACAAAAATAGAACCATGCCATAACTATAAGCATGTCGTAAGTGTCTTCTAATCGTGAAGTCGGAGTGCATCTGCCCGAGCGGCAAGGAACAACAAACGGTACACGAATATTGTGGTCAGACTGATGTATCCTTAAAAGCTCAGGTCCTGGCACAAAGCCAGAGTCCAAATGGACGAACAACCAGGACTTTCCGTAGAAGCTTACAGCCGGTGAACACAGAAAAAGAAGGAGGAACAAGACTAAAGACCAGAAGTGGATGAACATCCAGAACTTTCCTCTAGTTTGTACAGCCGGTGTACGCAGTGAGGAGGAAGAAGATATTTCTGATATGGCACTGCTGTAAGGATGGGAGCTAGCACACCCCCCCCCCCCAGCCTCCCACCTCTTGGTGTAGGCGACACTGATATGACTGTGGATCTGGAGACAGACAGTCGTGTAGACATTGATAATTCAGCAATCAGAAAGTGCTACAGAATTAAAAAGACTTGCTGAAAATTATAATTCAAGAATCAGAAAAAGTTCATTTTGTGTGTAATCTAGAGAAAGAAAGACATACTTGCAGAGAATAATATTTCGAAAATCAGAAGGGGAAAAAAACACACATTTATTATGTGTTTAATCTAGAGAAAGAAAGACAGACTTGCAGACAACTATAATTAAAGAATCAGAAAAAAACTTTCATTATTTGTGTAATCTAGAGAAAGTAAGACAGACGAGCAAACAAATTATAATTAAAGAATAAGAAAAACTTTCATTATTTGTGTAATCTAGAGAAAGTAAGACAGACTAGCAAAAATGTATACTTCAAAAATCAGAAAAACGTTCATTATGTGTGTAATCTAGAGAAGGTAAGACAGACTTGCAAACATTTATAATTCGGTAATCAGAAAAAAAACGTTCATTATGTGTGTAATCTAGAGAAGGTAAGACAGACTTGCAAACATTTATAATTCGGTAATCAGAAAAAAACGTTCATTATGTGTGTAATCTAGAGAAGGTAAGACAGACTTGCAGACATTTATAATTCAGTAATCAGAAAAAAACGTTCATTATGTGTGTAATCTAGAGAAGGTAAGACAGACTTGCAGACATTTATAATTTGGTAATCAGAAAAAAACGTTCATTATGTGTGTAATCTAGAGAAGGTAAGACAGACTTGCAAACATTTATAATTCGGTAATCAGAAAAAACGTTCATTATGTGTGTAATCTAGAGAAGGTAAGACAGACTTGCAAACATTTATAATTCGGTAATCAGAAAAAAACGTTCATTATGTGTGTAATCTAGAGAAGGTAAGACAGACTTGCAGATATTTATAATTCGGTAATCAGAAAAAAACGTTCATTATGTGTGTAATCTAGAGAAGGTAAGACAGACTTGCAGACATTTATAATTCGGTAATCAGAAAAAAAAACGTTCATTATGTGTGTAATCTAGAGAAGGTAAGACAGACTTGCAAACATTTATAATTCGGTAATCAGAAAAAAACGTTCATTATGTGTGTAATCTAGAGAAGGTAAGACAGACTTGCAGACATTTATAATTCGGTCATCAGAAAAAACCTTCATTATGTGTGTAATCTAGAAAAAGACACACAGACCTCAGGAACAATACAATCCTGGACAACGAACATGCTCTGTAAAATAAACCAACGGGAAATATAGACTTGAAGACAAAACGCATCCAAGATTCAAAACAATTGGTAAATAGTTATTTTAAAAAAAAAATTGTTACCAGTGACAGGCGTGGTCACTCAGAACAAATCAGAAAAGAAAATTAGTAACAATAGAACTGAGATTTCTGAGAAGGGGTGTAGGAGTGACCGGAGGTAATAAAATCTGGAATCAGGTCATAATAAAAGAACAAGTACACGAAAACAGAAGAAGGACATAGAGTAAGAGGTACACAAGAGCAAGATAGAAAGATTACTTCAGAGAAACTATACAACAGCACTATGTGTGTATAGTCGAGCGGTCCGAAAAGCAAAAAGTAGGACATTATATCTCCCTCGACACCCTAAACAAGAAAAAAAGGATTGGCAAAAATAAAAAGGAAAAAAGAAGAAATACAGTACACTGTAAATACAGTAAAATGCACTCATTCGAAAGGCTGAATCCTCCTTTCCATTTGCACAGTAAGAGTCCAACTCTCACATCTGTATAAGGATGTGGGAGCCAGAATCTCACCGTGGAATTGAAAGGAGGATTCAGGCTTTCGAATGTAGATGCTATAGACACAGTTTATGAATTAGTTATTTAGAACATAAAACTAATAAATATATCAGAGACAAAATATACAAATTTCAGCATATCAGGAGCCTCTGGTGGCAGTGGTGATACGTCGCAAGCTAGCGTGTTTCGGAACTTGGTGAGACAGGATTCGATTGCAAGGATTGTACTTCAAAGAACTTTAGAGGGGTAGTCGAATAAGAGGAGCACAAATGGACAGGACTAAGTTATCATACACTGAATCATCAAGCTGAAGACAGAGAAAGAAGGCGGGTTTTATGTCCTAGTGCTTCCATCGATACACCTCCACGACCTTAAGGGGTCAAGGGTTATGTTATGTTATGTTATGCTAAATATAGTAACAAACACTTGCAAAAAAAAATGTATTTACTACACCTTCTCGGCTCCCAGGTCAACCCAGCCTTGAGTGGGTACCGGGTGCATTCCCGGGAAGTAGAGGCCCCGGCGTGATGATTACCATTTCACCCACTTTGTGCCAATTGGTCTATAAAATATAGGTCTAACCCTATATGCCCTATACACCTAAAGGCGTTGAAAAGGGTCCTTTGCTTTATTTTTTTTTTACTACACCTTTGTACAAATGGTGACAAAAAAAGTGGAAGAGGAAGAGACATTTAGGAGTATTATTGTCTGGAAGGTGTGTCACAATCTTCTTCTTCTCTTCCACCTTGTACCTCATCGAAGTGTCGGGGGAGATGTAATGTTCGTTGATGAGCTCTGTCAAGAGCCCTATTAAGACTGATGTTTATTTCTGTAAGGCTGTTCTTAATGCCATCACTCCAAATTTTCCGAGGTCTTCCACTCGCTCTATACCCGTTGTAATGTTTTAGTGTGGCTCGCTGTGGCGGATAGTACCAGGGCATTCTTGTGAGGTGTCCAAACCACTTCATTGGTTGTTCTTTGATTACCTGTAAGACTGGCTTTATTCCTAGCATTCGTCTGATTTCATGATTTCGTATTCTGTCTTTCCTTGAAACTCCCGCAGCTCTTCTAAGGCATTTCATCTCTGTTGTCACAATTTTACATTCATTGGAGGATACAAGTGTCCACGTTTGGCATTGATAGCATAGTGTTGGCCAAAAAATAGTTCTGATAAGATTTACTTTAGTACTCCGAGGTATCTGCTTGTGTGTCAACAGGAGAGATAGTGGCCCCATTACTTGATTAGCTTTGGCACATCTGGAGCTAATTTCTCTGTCCAGTTTTCCGTCGGATGTAAAAATTGCTCTTAAACACTCCAAACATTCCCATAACATCAGAAATTCTTTCATGTGTTTGATATCGTTGTGTTCCACTGATTGCAGAGACTTTCGGGTCACTATTGTTTCCTGGGAGAGAAAAAAAACACCATTTTGCGACAATTTGTAATTTTGTGTTACATGTTAGATAATGTTATCATTGAATACGTTAACATACCTGTTGAGTAGGGCTGTATCAGGTTGCTACCTCTTGGCAACTCCTTGGGTTTTCGAACAAATGATCCAAAGATAATGGATTTAAACAGTGCTAATCCTTCCAGAATTAAAAGTACAACAATTGACAAATGAAAACGTTGGGCTAGATGATGCGATAGTGTACTACCGATGATAATGTTCTTCGGGGTATAAGAAATGCCTAGGAATTTTCATTTAGAATAAAGGGGAAAATTAACGCAGAACAAAGTGAAGCTTTTTGTTATATACACCTTCAGTGACGAGGATGGAGGTAGAAGCAGTCACTGCAGCTCTTATCTGGATAGCAGAGACAAAGTTAGAAGCGGAATAATTGTTTCTGATTCTCAGTCGATACTGTGGAAGACCCGGGAATGCAGGAGTAAGAGGGAATGAAAGAGCGGATTTTCTGGCTACAAAAGCAATAGCTACGGGAACACTAGTACTGGAGAAGGTATATATTCTGAAGACCATATTTGAACGTCTGTTGACAGAAGACACGAGGTTAGGGAAAATAGCATGTGTAAGAATTTGTGAAAAAAAAGGATTAGAAATGGATCCGACAAAGAATGAAGTATGAGAGGAAGAGAACGCTGTCTGTGTGTAATCAGTGTGCTACGGGAACATTTAGCATCTACACCTCAAAATATTTGCTGCGGGAGACGAAGCATCCATGAGTATGCCCGGTGTGCTATGTTGTCGATTCTCAAATCAGTAATCAACGGGCCTCCCTCATCCGCCCCTCCCTGCAGTTTCTTCCTTCTTCAGCTGGCATAGGTGCTGAAGCTCTTGCCCTGTAAGCCGGAGTTGGGCTCCTACGGCGGCGTTCAAGTTCCGAGGCCAAATTTACTTGAACATTTGCCTCGGATTCCAGTTGGTTCGAATTTTGAAGCATTCGAATTCCGATGTGCGCTGTAGATGCAAATAAACGCGTGTGTATTCCATGGAAAGAAAGAAAGACTAGTAGACGTATATAATAAGGAAAACCATTCTCATCGGTTAAATAGATAAACAGGAGTTTCAAAGAAAGGCAGACAAACAGACTCCACGAATAAGAACACCTGGCAGTAGGTAACCCCCCCCCCCCCCCCCCCAAAAAAAAACTACTTGCATTCTACAGAAAGAAAGGTAGATTTTTAGACCATAGAATAAAGTGTCATTAAAAGTCAGGCTGCACTTGTGTGAGAGGCGAGGAACCAATAGTCTGCATCCAAATAGGCGACATTTGTAAAATAGATATGCATGCAAAACTCTAGTTCTGGAATATTAATAGCATTCAGAAAAGGACGAACAGCCAGAACTTTTTGTCGGAGTTTACAACCTGTAAAATAAGAAAATAAGAAGAAAGATTGGCAGTGTTTAGAAAATAGTCAAGTAAAGTAGTAATCCCAATGGGCACTAGGTGGGTAATGTTGTCAGCATTATGCCGGGAGTCTTTACTTCCCAAAGACATACATCCTGGTACCCATTTTAGGCTGGGACGACGTGCGACGCCCCATACCATGATAAAACGTCACGCAGCCGGAAGTGGGTTTAGACAAACTTACAGGGAATCTAAAGATCATAATAAAATGCAGGCTGCGTAAAATAAACGAACTTGGGTTCTAGAAGAAGTGAGTATTGCAGACAATTTAAAAAATCAGACCAACTTGCAGTCTCCTTAAAATAAACGCAATCGGAAAGGAAGGGGGAGGTCTGGTTGGCGACCGCCTGACGCCACAGGGAACTACTGGACTGTAATTGAATCAACGTCGATTTTCATCAAGTGAACAAATCTCACTGGGGCGATCCCTGACCAATTCCTTCGCATCACTTGACCACTGTGATCCCCCCTGAGGTCTTGGGTCCTGCAGTGTGTGGACTACCCAGCGACTCCGTCACCTAAATTTCTTTTTATGTTCGTCCTGTGCCTCTGCCCGGTCGTAACAGAGACTTATGTGACGTGGCTGTAGCAGAGGCACTTGTAAAGTGAAACAGGGCAGCGAGGTAGCTCTTGATCCAACTAAACTATAAACAACGAGAAGTCCCATTTACGTATCGGATTCTGTCCCTTTTCTGTTTTCTCTGAACAGACTTTGCAGTGTCTGTACAGAATTACTAAATGTTTCATATTCATAGGAAGAGAGTTCGAAGATATAAAGCAATCGATCTATGGGCAATACACTAACTCAGAAACAGTGTAATCTGACTAAGAAAGATGAAGGTAGTGATTGGATTTTGTGAAAGTGATTGTTGTTTCTTTTTGATTTGAGTCCTCTCCATTCGTTTGTTATTGTTGTTTCTTTATAAGTAAAATATTTCAATAAATAAAACCACGCAGAAACAAACAACAAACCAAAACACACGAAAATTGACAGAAATAGAAGAAATAATAATACAATAAAATACAACAATGAAAACCGAACAAGAAATGATATTTCTTTTTGTTAAATTCTTATAGCTGCTCGCCGAACGGTTAGAACGCTGGGCTTTCAAGCGGGAGACCTCGGGTTCGAATCCTCGGTAAATCCTCGGGGATTTTTTTCTGTCAGGGGAAAAAAAAATTCTCACCCGCACAGTCGTGGCGCAGACTAGCCATGCGGCCGTAAATTGTCAGGCTCAAAGTACCCCCTGCCTACACGGCAAATGTGGTAACAAAGGCAGTAATTGGCAGATTATGCTATCCTTATAAAGATACAAATCCGCCATAACGTAGCGGCTAGCCAAATCAAAGACATAACCGTAAGTAAAAAGTAAACAATACTTGTCCACGCCTTTAAGGCGTATTTGAAATATAGGACTAGACCTATAGTTCTATAGAGCAATAGGCACTTGGCGGGTGATGTGGTCAGCATCACGCCAGCCACCTTTACCTCCCAGGACTGTCCCTGGTACCCACTCAAGGTTGGGTCGACCTGGGAGTCAAAATCATTTTTGAAAAAAAAATATGCTGCTCCGTCAGGGCGCGAAAACACGACCTACCGATGCGTACGCGTGCGTCTAGCCGCCAGCGCCACGGTGGATCTCTGTAATACAGTATAATATAACATAATATAATTATTATTATATAATATAACATACTACAATATAAAGTAATATATATTTCCCATCTCCCCTTTCCGCAGAACATTTGCAAGGACTGCCCTTCTAACATTCCATTTGTAAACACTCCATAATATTTAAAATATATTGTTATATCTATTTGCCACACCATCCAATATTATTATTATTATTGTTACTATTATTATTATTAATAATATTATTATTATTATTACTTTTGAGCCGCAGTGGTGTAGTGTCTAGACGCTCGCCTTCCAATTGGAAAGCTTTGGGCTCCTAAGTCGTCTAGGCAGTAAAGGCAGCCGAATTGATACTGACGATAAAGCCCACCAAGCCGCCATTGGGCCATAAAATAGAGGTTCAGGCTTATAGGCCCAATATTTGGAACTGGTCTCCTTCACTTCATTATTGTTGGTCGGAGTGCATCTGATCTAGAGGCAAGAAATCAAGAGTCTGCATACAAATAAACCAAATCTGTAAAACAGATGTGCATGCAACACTCATGTTCTGGGACAAGACTGAAGTGCGGAGACGAACGAACAACCAGAACTTTCCGCCGGAGTTTATAGCTGAGGAAAAAGATTATAATAATTTTATTATTATTATTATTATAAGTATTATTTTTATTAATATTATAAGTATTCTTATCATTAACAAGACAAGGACACCTTTCACGCCTTTCGGGCGTATTGGGTATATACGGATAGACCTATATGTTAAAGACAAAACGGCACGTAGGGGGTGATGTATTCATCATCACGCCGGTCGTTTTTACTTCCCAGGACTATCATGGTACCCACTAACTTCTGGGTCGACCTGGGAGCCAAGGTCATTTTTGAAGAAGAAAAAAAGTCCGCCCCCATCAGGAACCGAACCGACGACCTTCCGATCCGCAGGCGAGCGTCTAGCCGCCTATACCACGATGACTCCCTATATCCCTTTGGACTCCCATATAAACTAATAATGAGACTCCCTCCCCCCTCCGCCCTCCTCCTATTCCCTAGCGATGCCCCTGATTACGAGGGAAGACTGCACAGCCTAAGCCATAGACAACAGTGGCGGCACCAACTGATATCCGCATTAATGAGATAGGAATTAAGATTGTGTAAAACTATAAATATCAGATACTTCCCTGACAAATGAACTCTGTCTCGTCGGCTGCTTGGTCCAGAGATATTGTGAATTGAATAAGCAAGGGAGATGATTTTGTTTCTGTTCTGATGTGCGTGACTCTTTTTCTGCTAAATTGTCTGTATCTATCTATCTATCTATCTATCTATCTATCTATCTATCTATCTATCTATCTATCTATCTATCTATCTATCTATCTATCTATCTATCTATCTATCTATCTATCTATCTATCTATCTATCTATCTATCTATCTATCTATCTATCTATCTATCTATCTATCTATCTATCTATCTATCTATCTATCTATCTATCTATCTATCTATCTATCTATCTATCTATCTATCTATCTATCTATCTATCTATCTATCTATCTATCTATCTATCTATCTATCTATCTATCTATCTATCTATCTATCTATCTATCTATCTATCTATCTATCTATCTATCTATCTGTCTGCCTGCCTGCCTGCCTGCCTGCCTGCCTGCCTGTCTGTCTGTCTGTCTGTCTGTCTGTCTGTCTGTCTGTCTGTCTGTCTGTCTGTCTGTCTGTCTGTCTGTCTGTCTGTCTGTCTGTCTGTCTGTCTGTCTGTCTGTCTGTCTGTCTGTCTGTCTGTCTGTCTGTCTGTCTGTCTGTCTGTGAAAGGCATAGTAAGCGCCTAAACATATTACACATCCCTAAACCTAGGATAGATCTTTACAAAACAAGTTTGTCATATTCCGCAGCTCAGTTGTGCAACTATCTACCACAGGAAATCAAAAGTATCACTAGTCCAATCGGAAACTGTTCGAATGTTATCTGAGCACCGATTATGTGCACCCATAGAAGATAAAACATATGTGAAAAATAGCGCTCATTTTCCTTAAATTTGTTACAACTAATACGTTTTACTGTAGCTAGAAATGTTCAGTGCTTGTATTGATTATTTTGATGCTATTGCTTACTTTTAATATTACTTGATGTATAAGTGAAATGATGTAAGAACGGAGGGAGACCTCAAAGGGCAGAATGTTAGACGGGCCTGCGTGCCCAATTCTTGACCCTTAAAACTAAAGTTTGTTCTATCTATCTATCTATCTATCTATCTATCTATCTATCTATCTATCTATCTATCTATCTATCTATCTATCTATCTATCTATCTATCTATCTATCTATCTATCTATCTGTCTGTCTGTCTGTCTGTCTGTCTGTCTGTCTGTCTGTCTGTCTGTCTGTCTGTCTGTCTGTCTGTCTGTCTGTCTGTCTGTCTGTCTGTCTGTCTGTCTGTCTGTCTGTCTGTCTGTCTGTCTGTCTGTCTGTCTGTCTGTCTGTCTGCTCATGGAGAACGTAACACAAAGTACGACACTTTGTAAATAAAGCGACAACCCTCTTGATTTGAAAAAAAAAATATACCGTCACTCTGTAGCGATATATCGAACCTGCAACCTCCAGGGCACAAGCCTAACCCCTTACCCGCTTTGCAATGAAGACCTCCCATCTGTACAATTGCCAACAGCTCTAAATGAATCCATCTCTCTATCTAGCTATCAATCTGCAGTTCACCACTCTGTACATATGATCCCCACCACGACACTTTAGACAGTTCTTCAAATCATGTATCATACACATCTGTAGACATTTACCTACTCAAACATATACGAAGCAATCTCTCTCTTCGCCGCTATCTCTTCAGGCCCACTCGCACACGGAGCCGAAAAAAAAGCATTTAACGGCACTTTATTTGCGAAACGACCAATATTAAACCCCGTGGAACGTCCTTATAATTGGCAGTAAAAACACCGAATCTGGGAAAAGCTCGCGTATCTCTTTATGCTCATAATTTTCAGTTACAGCGCACAGGAAAGCACATCCGTTTGTAATGTGCCAAATTAGACGGAGAGTCATAACCAACCGCTTTTGTTGTCGCAAAGTCTCAATAAACGGCCAAAAACTGCGGACCTCCATAATCAAGACGCTTATGAAACAATCTTCAAGTAATCTCTAGTTCTTCTACCTCCCGAAAGCATGGAAAAGATTGATAGCTTGGAATATTTGTTTCTATATTCTGTGTTCTCTGAGTGTTTAAATAGAAAAGAGGTCTTGATTTTCTATTTTTTAAAGTCGTTTTCATTTTCTTTGTGCGGTAAGTGAATATGTGTGTGGTTTTGTTCACTCGTTGTGCTGGCCATGGATAAATTGGCTGATAGCTTGCGGTGATTACATAATACTGGTAAGATTTTAATGGAAACTAAATGCTTCTTCTTCTTCTTCTTCTTCTTCTTCTTCTTCTTCTTCTTCTTCTTCTTCTTCTTCTTCTTCTTCTTCTTCTTCTTCTTCTTCTTCTTCTTCTTCTTCTTCTTCTTCTTCTTATTCTTCTTCCTCTTCTTCTTATTGTTTGCTTTTTCTTCTTCTTCTGCATCTTCTTCTTCTTCATCTTTTTCTTCTTCTTCCTCTTCTTCTTCTTCTTCTTCTTCTTCTTCTTCTTCTTCTTCTTCTTCTTCTTCTTCTTCTTCTTCTTTTCTTCTTCTTCTTCTTCTTCTTCTTCTTCTTCTTCTTCTTCTTCTTCTTCCTCTTCTTCTTATTGTTTGCTTTTTCTTCTTCTTCTGCATCTTCTTCTTCTTCTTCGTCTTTTTCTTCTTCTTCCTCTTCTTCTTCTTCTTCTTCTTCTTCTTCTTCTTCTTCTTCTTCTTCTTCTTCTTCTTCTTCTTCTTTTTCTTCGCTTTCTGTAATTAGGTTTTTTTTTTTTTTTTTCATCGCCTAAAATGGCTCAGAGAGATAATTTTCTGTTGCGAATCTAGAAGGAGCAACTGCTAGTAACTTTGTTCAACTGTTGATTTGGGTCACTGTGCAGTTACTAACTATCCTACTGCAATATACCATTTCATGTTTCACTTGTCGATTGAAATACATAAATTTAAAGCCAGGAAAAAAGCGTGAAAGAAACTTGCAGGGCAAAATTTGTTGTCCACGTTTTCTTATCAGCGCGAGCTGACTCATCAACATCAAAGAAAACGCCCAGTACACTGTCAAAAGGAGCCCTTTAGTCCCTGGGGTGCAGTACAGAAAATGTTTCCTCCAGAAAGCCAGGCTGGATATTTATTCAGTATCCCGGCCTATCCTTGGAACAGACCCGACAAGCAATTTGGGCACACGAACACTATGGATCGACAGAAAGGAAGGGATGAAGATTTTCTATTTTAGGATTAGCATGATAATGACGGTTGATGATTGTTTATGTGATGTCATCAGTGGTCTATAAACTGTGTGACATTTTATCCGCGGCGCATGCGTGCGTGACACATCCGCGTTGCGGGAGTTGGTGAGTTGCTCTAGAAGTCATGCAATACCCTACACCCAAGTCACAAACTAGCAATCGTCAGACAGGCGTAACCGTCTTTGGTAAGGCGATCTTCGGGCGCTGACGGATCAAATATGGATTTCACAGGACAGAGAAAGCCCATTGTCTTTGGGTCGGGTTTTGGTAGTCTCTTGGGCTATGCTGGACAGCCGGAGATGTTGGAAACGAAACAAACAGACGATATGTTTCATAATTAGCTTCAATTCTTGGCGATCCCAGTGGGCTGTGAAGCTGCAACAGTTGCTTGGTGTCTATCAAAGAGGTGTTTTTGGCGCCATTCTTTCCACTTTTTAATTTTTCTTTGATGTTGTGTTTTATGTTCCGAATGACATGCTATTAATTTCTGTAAGTTTAATTTATGAAAGTATTTTAAGGCATTGCCTAGACGCTTTCCTAAAACTTGATGGTCGTCGTTTCGGGCCTGAACAAAGGAATTTAAAATAAGAATATATTACATGGGATTTCAGAAAAGCTGGCCGAACGATTAAGAAAGTAGGCTGCTATGTGGGAGACCCGGGTTCGAACATTGGTAGTGTTGGGGTCTTTGCTACTGATTAGGACCAGAGTTGATGTTGGCTACCTCATCTACAGACTTGAATCTAGTCACTTAAATAAAATTCTAAAGATTTAGGTTTAGGTTTAGACAACGGTTCAACATTATGGCCCAAGGGTAGTAAGCAACCTTTAAGTGTTCCGTTCTACTTCTGACTCAAGCCCGAGTCTGACTCATCTCAGCACAGTGCACGAACACGGTAGCACAGGTGAGGATCCCGAAATACTTTTGGTAGATTTTTAACCCAAATTTTTGCCTGGGCAGTGCCGTTAGGCTACTCATTTTTCGATTTCCAACTGCCAAGGGATTTTTTTTTTTTTTAGGAGAGCAAAAATACACGCAGGCATCCTATCTTACTACCCAGAGACCAGGGGGAAGTTACTAAAAAAAATCTTTAAAAAATGCCAACGCCATACCAGATTTTTCAATGGCGTGAAAACGCTCCTTTTAGAATAACTTGCAAAAGGTTGATTCTATAATATATTTTCGAATAATTGCCGCACCTTTTATATTTCCTCATCATTTTCCCGTTTTTTTTAAAATTCGTAATTTCTATATAATTTCTACATAGAGGATGTCTATAGAGTGCCTACAAATTTCTGGATCCATAGCGTTTCTCATAGAGACTCAGGTTCTTAATTAATAACTCAATCAATCAATCAAACCCCGTCTCCACAAGGCAGGGTAGTTCCAATTGATCCCTATCTATCCGAATGCTTTTTATTTCATTGTTGATGTTGGTCTTTCACGTATATCCATATCTATCTCTTGATCGCCTGTTTTTAGGTTTACATTCTTCTTCTTCGCTTTCAGTGGCTATAAACTCCGGTGGAAAGTTCTGGTTGTTCATCCACTTTTCAACTGCTGTTCCAGAACCAGAGTATGGTATGTGCATCCGTTTGACTAATCTGTATGCGGACTGTTAGTTCCTTGCCTCTCAGACAGATGCACTCCGACTTCAAAGAAAGCTCCCAATTAATGGACTCTAATGACATGCTTTTTTTTGGTAGGCGGTGGGTCTATTCTTGTTTTCCATATACTAGGGCCCCGGAACACACACTGGGAAACTTTACATTCGAGTATTATTTTCACATATATTTTAAATATGTCTCTATAGTCTAAATATTTTACATATCTCTGTCATATTTCACGTATCCCCGTGTGGGTTCCGGGGCCCTGTTATGGGAAAACCCAGAATAAACCCACTGCCTATCCCAAAAGTATGTCGTAAGAGTCGAATAATTGGGAGCTTCCTTCGAAGTGGGAGTGCATGTGCCTGAGAGGCAAGGAAACAGCAGTCTGCATACAAATGAGTCAGATCTGTAAAACGGATGCAAACGCCACACTCAGTTTCTGGAACAGGACTGCAGTCCAGAAGTGGACGAACAACCAGAACTTTCCGCTGGAGTTTACATCTGGTGAACGCTAAGAAGAAGAAGAAGAAGAAGAAGAAGAAGAAGAAGAAGAAGAAGAAGAAGAAGAAGAAGAAGAAGAAGAAGAAGAAGACGAAGAAGACGAAGAAGAAGAAGAAGAAGAAGAAGAAGAAGAAGAAGAAGAAGAAGAAGAAGAAGAAGAAGAAGAAGAAGAAGAAGAAGAAGAAGAAAGAAGAAGAAGAAGAAGAAGAAGAAGAAGAAGAAAAGAAGAATGAAGAAGAAGAAGAAGAAGACGAAGAAGACGAAGAGAAGAAGAAGAAGAAGAAGAAGAAGAAGAAGAAAGAAGAAGAAGAAGAAGAAGAAGAAGAAGAAGAAGAAGAAGAAGAAGAAGAAGAAGAAGAAGAAGAAGAAGAAGAAGAAGAAGTAGAAGAAGAAGAAGAAGAAGAAGAAGAAGAAGAAGAAGAAGAAGAAGAAGAAGAAAAAGAAGAAAAAGAAGAAGAAGAAGAAGAAGAAGCAGAAGAAGAAGATTGTTTACGCAACAGCTCTCTTGTTTATTTTACCAGCCTCGTCATAATCCACGCTCATCCCCCACCCCCTTTTGTTTCCTTCCCCCACCCTTTTAAAAAAAAAATTCCTCCAGCCTCCCTCTCAGAAGAGTTAAGCTGAGTTAAATGAAGTTAAGAACCAACGTCGTAGCACTTGGGACGTTCTCACATCCGCTCCATCCCCATCTTCAGCAGCCAAGGCAGAGTTCTAATTCCTATGTACTAGTAGCCATCTGATTTTATGTCCGTCATGTTTTTCCTTTGAGTGTTACTAAAGGGTTTCTTCAGTGTGTCTTTATATTATTATTATTTAGAACAGAAAAAGGAAAAACACTGGATGGGTGGGAGAAAACATAAAAACTCCTCAGAGTTAACATAACCGGAAGCTTCCGTAGATCAGACGAAGCCCACATTCGTCAAGTGTTTCGGTCCCTTTAACTTCTTGACACTCGTTGTGGGGCGAGCGGGCCCACATAGGCGACGAATCCTGCCCAGTCTATCCAGAAAAAAAAAAAAAACAGTTCAGGTCCTTTTTTCTACGCCTTTAGGCATATTGGACATATGGGGTTAGACCTTAATGTTTATAGTCCAATCGCCACTTGGGGAAAGGGGGGGGGATGATGTGGTCAGCATCAAGCTGGTCCCCTTTCCTTCCCAGGACTGCACCTGGTACCCAAACATGGCTGGGTCGACCTAGGAGACAAGATATTTTTTCGAAAAAAGTCCGGCTCCCTCAGGACGCAAACCCACGACCTTCCGATCCGCAGGTGAGCGTTTAGCTGCTAAGGCCACGGCGACTCCCTATATCAACAACAACAACTGCAGCAGCAACAACAACAGCGAACAACAACAACAAACGCCAATACTGAACGTTGCAGTAAAAGCAGAGATACCAGAATAAGGAAGCCCTTTTCTTATACTTTGGACATGTAAAAAAGAGAAGTGAAATTAAAATCCAAAACCGAGGAGTTACGATGTCGTTTCAAAAGAAACAAACACATTTTAAACATTTAGAGCAGCTTTAAATACCTTTTTGTCCCCACACATAAGTGTGTTGACTGCAGTGTGAAGGTAGA
>CAJHNH020005483.1:0-20923 GCA_905116865.2 Candidula unifasciata
CAGCAGACCAAAGAATTCAACTATCATAACAGTACATGAGAGGGAGGGCAGGATATGTGACGTCCATGTAAGACATAAGACCTTCAGACTAGACTAGAGAGAATGTGGAAGATTGAGAAGAGATGTTATGTCTATACATATATATATTTTTTATTCATATATGCATTTTTAGTGTAATTATAGATACTACACACATGTGTTAGTTTCACAGATCCCGTCGGGGTGAGACGTCTGCTCTGATAGAACTAACGTCGCATGTACGAATCAATGTAATTGGAGATCGACAGGCGGGAAACAGGTGGAGAATAAGCAGAAACAGGCGGACAACAGGCAGGGAAGAAGCTGGAAGAGGTGGACAAGATTGACAGTGCCTCACGGCTGACAGAGGTTTTATAAGTTACGTTAACATCTTTTTCGTTAACCCATCACCATCATCACTCTAACCCCAGGAGCTGTTTTCTCGCTAAAGCATCTCATCACTATCATAACATTAACCAGTCACTGTTTGTGTAAACACAACAAACTGGGAATTGCATTGAACTGATTGTTAGTAAATAAAGCTGTATGGCAAGTTTTATACTACATCGTTTGTTAAATTCCAAGTGTATTCAGTCTTACCTGTTTTTAACTAAACTGAAGGATATAATTAAATTTGGTGGGTGCTTAAATAATAATGATAATAATTCGGTAATTATTAAATACCGGGAGAAGGTTGGACGGGAGGAGTCATTTGCCCTGTCTAATAATTCATTCAGTATAATGATATAGACATCTAAAACTCCTTTCCTTCTCCTGTGGGTATTAAGTGCAGCTATTGTTAAAGTAATTAACGAGCCAATATGGCTGTTTTCTTGGATATCCAGGACTTTGTCTGAGAGCAACATGGCTCGGATATTAGTCTAGTTAATCTGGTGGAGGGGATGTGTTGAGAGGAAAATCCCTACTCAGCTTTTAAATCATAAAATCCACGGCCGTTGCGTCACACCAGGGGTCTGTCTTTCTGCTCCACAATCACAGGCAGCAGATTCTTTTATGCCTATCCTGTACAGGTGTGCTCGAAGACCACAGTGTCCAGTCCGAAGTCTAAAAATTGTTGTTTGTTCTTTTCTGTTGAGTTTGTTTATGCCGTCACTCTCTGGTCTGTAATCTCCATTCTGCATTCTCCACTCCCGCTTGAAAGACTGTTTTAGCGCTGTTTTGGTTTCCTTGTAGCTGTGTGGTGGATGAGGTTGTGGAAGATTACTCCCAGCTTTTGCCAACTCATCTGCTCTCTCATTTCCTTGAATACCACAGTGGGCTGGTATCCACTGTAAGACCAGTTCTGCTTCCTTGGAGAGTAAGCTAATGTTGGTCCTTAGATCAGCAATTAGTTTGTCTTGTGTTTTGCTTGATAGTGCTTTGAGAACAGACAATGAGTCACTAAGTATAACAATTTTATGCCCTTTGTGTTCTTGATTGATGAGATGTTGGACTGCAGAAAAGAGGGCAGTGGCCTCAGCTCTGAAGTTAGTGCAGATGTCAGCTGCTGGTATAGAGAGAGAGTTTCTGCTCTACTGCTAGGGGGTTTAATGTATATTCCACAACCCCCTTTCTGACTGCTTCTGTAGCAGGGCCGTCGGTGAAAACCTGAGTCCAAGTGTCAGTTCGACGTACTGATGTGTGTTGGTCAAATGGTTAAGTAAGAAAGGGTATTATTCTTTTAAAGTGCCATTTCGACGTACTGATGTGTGTTGGTCAAATGGTTCTAAGTAAAGTAAAAAAAAAAAAGGTAATATATTTCAACAGCCATTTCGACGTATTGATGTGTGTTGGTCATGTGCTTCTAAGTAAAGTAAGAAAGCGTAATATATTTTAAGTGCCATTTCGGCGTCTTGATGTGTGTTTTGGTCAAATGGTTCTAAGTAAAGTTAAGAAAGGTTAATATATTTTTAAAGTGTCATTTCGACGTACTTATGTGTGTTGGTCAAATGGTTATAAATAAAGTAAGAAAGGGTACAACTGTTTGAAGTGCCGTTTCGGCGCACTGATTGTTGGTCAAACGGTTCTAAGTAAAGTAAGGACTCTTTTCAGACCAGTGGCGGATCAGACCTATAGTTCTAGACCGATATTTCCATATAAGGACACTCAAGTAGCAAGTACATCAAGTTAGCGGATCTTCTTCTTCTTAATTTCCCTAGCTGTAAACTCCGACGGAAATTCCTTACTGTTTATCCATTTTGTCGACTTCGGTTTTATTCCAGAATTTGAGTTTTGCGTGCACATCCGTTTCAGACTTGTTTTATTTTAGACCGTTAGTTCCTCGCTTCTCAGGCGGTTGCACTTTGACTTCGAAAGAAAACATCAGTAGGTCAATTATTCTGCTGTCTCTCCCCTTCCTCAAATCTTCCACCATTACCTCCATCTCTTTCTGCTTTCTTTTTCTAATTTTTACCCTCTTCTTTCATTTTTTTTTTCCCTGAAGTATTTCCCCATCAATAAATTCGAGCTAAACACTTATATCTTTCCTTATACTGGTAGCCCACGCCCCCCCCCCCTTTTTTTTCCCTCCACCCAAATTAATTAGTATTCATTTAACGTTAGAATTAAATATTCTTAGTCTGACACTAGATCTCGATATTAAGAAGACGATAACGACGAAGACGACGCGGAAGGAGGTGAGGATGAAGAAGAAGAAGAAGAAGAAGAAGAAGAAGAAGAAGAAGAAGAAGAAGAAGAAGAAGAAGAAGAAGAAGAAGAAGAAGAAGAAGAAGAAGAAGAAGAAGAAGAAGAAGAAGAAAGAGGAGGAAGAGGAGAAGAAGGAAAGCGATTGAAAGGAGAAGGAGACGGAAGAAGAAGAAGAAGAAGAAGAAGAAGAAGAAGAAGAAGAAGAAGAAGAAGAAGAAGAAGAAGAAGAAGAAAGAGGAAGAAGAGGAGAAGAAGGAAAACGATTGAAAGGAGAAGGAGACGGAAAAGGAGGAGAAATAAGGAAAAGGAGACTCTATAAAAGCTTCTCTGGCCCTTTCAACCTAGTAAATAAGCAAACGACCATAAGATAACCTCCTTTGTTAAAACTCTTTGATGAATCATTTTTCCTGGCCTACACGCAACACAACAGCTGTGTCAACTCCACTACTAAGTTGTCAAACTGAATACAATTATCGACATGCTGATTTTTTTTTTTTTTTTTTTTTACATAATTGATTAATGTCCACAAAGGTCGTTAGTAACAGATCCGATGACGTCACCCAAGTATTTACAGTAACTGAGATCTTTTATCTTTGGGTAACTTCAAAAGTCCCAGCTTAAAATTGGGATCGGGAAATGTCATGGGACAAAATGGGCAGCCGGCGTAATGCTATCGTGCCGATTCATCTTTTTTTTTGTTTTTGTTTTGTTATGTCTTTAGCATCATATGTCTAAAGCGGCAATAGCGTCCTAGTTCCCCAGCATCCAATGAAGCACACAGTCTGTGGCTTATCAACATGAACACACATACACACACACACGCAGCAGCTGATAATTGCGCCATTCCTACTACTTTGTACTATCGATGCCAGACAAGAAACACATAAACGCAAAATAACATTGGAGATAAGATGTTTGAGAAATGCGACTGGAAAACAAGAAGAGACAGACACCAATAAAAAACAGTAACTGAACTGAACTGTTTGGTCATCTGTTAAGAATGCAACAAAATCAGAAAGCAGCTACAGCTTACTATATAAGAATAGCAGGTTAAAAGGCAAGAGGCCGGCCAAGAAAGTTATGGGTGGAGGGAGTACATCAGACACCAGAGAAACGCAATATGACATTAAAACAAGCCACGCAACTAGCAAAAGACAAGTAACTAGATCTAACTCCTTTCTGTGGTGCGTTACGGCATATACAGTAGGACAGACGACGACGAAGAAGAAGAAGAGAAAGAGGAAGAAGAGGAGGAGGAGGAAGCGAAGAAGAAGAAGAAGAAGAAGAAGAAGAAGAAGAAGACGAAGAAGAAGAAAAAGAGGAGGAAGAAGAAGGAGGAGGAGGAAGAAGAAGAAGAAGAAGAAGAAGAAGAGGAAGAAGAAGGAAGGAAGGAAGGAAGGAAGGAAGGAAGGAAGGAAGGAAGGAAGGAAGGAAGGAAGGAAGGAATAAAGTCGATCATCTGAGCATTTCAACGGTTATCATATGTTTCAATGGCCTCAGAATCCCAGCTATTTGTTTTTTAAAGTTACCACAGAGTTCAGTATGGACAGTGGAGAGGGGTCGTGTTATTTGCTGTTAGTGATGCACCTGTTTGTTAACTTGTCGGGCATTCCCAGTTTGGAGCCAAGAATGACGCAAAGGCGGGATGGCGAGTGTTTGAGACACGGTTGTATTTCCTGTGGAATCAACATTGGACTCCTTGTCGTGGTCGCTGGTGTGTAAACATGTGGAGCAGCGGAAAGGAATTATCAGGCAGCGGTTAACTAATTTTATACAACGCAACTGCCATACACAATAAATTCTCAGGTACTGATTAGCACTCAATGAAGTAAATTAAAAATGTAAAGATAAATCAGTCTCCCACTGTCTTGTGAAAGACGAGTGTTTCTACAGCACTGTATTAGTCAGACGTCACAGTCCAAAAGCAGATAAAAGTACTGTAGCAACCGATACAGTTAGTACTTTAGCAGACGGCAGAGTCCAGAATCAGACGAAATAGTACCGTAACAGACAACACAATACTATAGAGGACAATACAGCAAAGAAGCTGACGAAACAGTGTAGTTAGCAGACAACACTAAGCAGCCGTAAAAAAAAAAAAAAACATTAAAACAACAGGCAGATTGCACTTGGAAGGACCGAATATACAATACGCGTCTTCGTGTCCAATAGGTAATCATTAAATCAAGTTTATTCGTTAGTTGCCCACCACTTTCATCTTCTTCTTCAACCAACTGTACACCAAGCCACCCTATGTTGTTGGATTGGATTTTTTACCCCACCAGGACATCACACAAGCGATAAACACCCGATGACACAAAGTGCCACCATGCGGATGAGGATCACCGTGGAGAGGTCCCAGAAACCGCGTTCAGACATTTGGCCATAATGATGACCTGCCTATATTGCGGCCCCTGGCAAAAGCCAGAGTGGGGCTTCAAACAACAAAAAATAACGTCCTAAGAAGGACGAAAAGTATCAATCATACCCTATGTTGTTATCAGTGCTTTATTAATATCCTACGCCCAGATGACGTCACATGACAGTCCAACATTTTAGAGGGTGGTATGACTGGGTTTCCCGGCTTTCTGAAGCTTCTAACGACCCCAAAACATCTAGAACTGGACCTAACCCCAACCCACCTAGGTCCCACGAGAGAGTGCAGCCCAGGTCACACGACTAAATGCAGCCTAGGTCCCACGACTGCATACAGCCTATCTACCACCCCCTGAAAGTGACCTGTGGTTTCCCCCTGTTTGGGGTAGGATATTAATAAAGCACCTTTTTATCTATTGTGGCTCAGTCCATATTCTCTCCATCTTACGCATCTCTTTATTATGTAGCAAAAGAAGGCGACAACATAACAACGTCTGAGAATCACCGATCCAGCGTATCCTAATTTCAGCTGCAATGTTCACATGTGTTAAGGTGCCGTTTGCTATGTTAAGATATCCAATATTCCATGATGACTAGCACCAACTGTAATCTAGTTCAACTATTTTGACTATACCAGTTGTTTCAACTGTAGTCCATTCCAAAAGTCGTATCCTCAGACTTTAACAATTATGTCGAAAACTCCTGTACGCCTTGAGATTTTATAATTTACAATTACACAGGTACTAGTTTTCTTATTTTGTGTTCTCCCTCTAAAAACAAAATATGTAGTAACTGGCACAAATTGTTTGCACTGAGATTGTTTTGGAAAGCATTTAAAGTGTCTAGCAACACGCGGTGATTATTTTGATAGTCTATCCCGCACACAATGAAATATGGTTTTCATATAAATCACTAAGGCAGGAGACTGACCAGTTATTTAAATGAGATTATGGCAGTATATTCACTATTCAAAAAAAGTGCGCCTGAGTTTTTTGCACGGATTACCTCTAAAAATGTCTTATTTGATGCTTTTTACAGTTCGCATCAACCCATTAACTGTATGTAAGCAATCAACCCATTAACTGTATGTAAGCAATCAACCCATTAACTGTATGTAAGCAATCAACCCATTAACTGTATGTAAGCATGCTAATAAAAACTACATGTTTGTTTACATTAGAAATATTTTCTTACAAGGATATGATTTTTTTTTTATCTATGCATAAAAGGTTAAAGCATGCCCATGGCCTCCTTTAAAGAAGTTTCCCCTAATGATAAAATCGAGGAGAATAATTAATGATTGCATACTAAAGAAACAATATATCCGCCATGTTAATGACTGAATATTAGTAAGATTGTCTAAATATTTATAAAACTATTTTTATCATAATCTCAACTCAAATCAAAGCAAAATGTGAAACAATACATATTACATTTTGGTCATATAAATTATTACATGATATATAAATTTAAAATAACAAATATACACTCTGAGAACTCAATTATTTCAAAATTACAACACTGAGGGTTGAACAGGATATTTTAAAAAAAATTTACTACTGCTACAACTACATGTATTACAGGCTGCATGCCAAATTTCACAAATATATACCGAGGTTCCGATTTTTAAAGCTGAACCCCATTAATTCCTTCATCTCTGTGATTAGTCCTCTCCTTCCAGTTGATGACGCCTGTTCTCGCAGTGTCTTTAAGGAGGCATGCACCTTATGGTTTGCCAGATCAAATCGTGTGTTTTGCTGAGAACACTGTATGGCTACGGCACTCACTTGAAGTATCCAGCGTATCTGACTTAGTTTGTGACTGGAATCGCTGGCATAGGCGGTTGGCACTTATGGGCCAAGCTTGTTTGCTGTGATGCCTGAAGAGTAACAAATAAGTGACGCTGAGGGTTTGCAGCTTTGTCTGTATATCATCTCTCCGCGTTCTTTTTGGTCTGCCTCGTGGTCTACGACCACTTAACCCCTCTGTCATTGACATCCTCTTATTCATTTCGGTCTACTAGCCTTCATAATGCCAGTAATTAGTGGTGAAATAATGATTTTGCATTTCGTTGCCGCTTCTCAATGTGCGGATTAGGATTTTATTTTGCCCCCACCCCCGAGAGGAAGAAAAACCTCCAACCTTGCAGAAGACCAAGGAGTCGCGACAAGACCGCCGTCTGCGGATTGCAAGGCCGTGGGATCAGATCCTGTCGCAACCAGAAATTTTTTTATTTTCACAGATGACATTCACTACCAGGTCGACCCCGTCTTAAATGGGTACTATGTAAAGTCATGGGAAGTAAAGGGGCCGACGTGAGGCTGGACCACATCACCCACCAAATGCCGAATGGGATACAATATAGGTCTAGTCCGATCTGTCCAATACGCCTTAAGGCGTGGGAAAGGGTCCTTTACTTACCGAAGATTCGAACCCGGGTCGTCCTGGTTCTTTTAACCGTTCGGCCGATCACTTCTCTAGGGCAGGAAACGGGAATAAATAATAATCTAAACAAAGAGGGCGAGTTTACTAAACATTTTAGCCGCATTCCAATTCATACAAGGAGCCAAAAATAAACACAGGAACAAACAGCTTGGCTGATAATATAAACACAGACACAATAATGTGAATCATTACACATAATTAGCCAGCAGTAGCACACACAGCCGTTAGGTAAGCGCACATCAACTGGCGGTTCTATCTCAAAATCTCCCCCCAAACAGACGGTCAAATATTTTAGAGGGTCATAGATAGGCGGCATGCATTCGTGGGACCTAGGCTGCATACATTCGTGTGACCTAGGCTGCACTCTCTCGTGGGACGTATGTTCGTTGGGGTTAGACCCAGTTCTAAATGTTTTGTGGTAGTTAAAAGCATCAGAAAGCTGGGAAACCCGCTCTTGGAGATATCGGGGAAGCACCCAACAGACTGCTAATTCAGAGACGCTAGAGTCATCATAGGAGAGGAGGCCCATAAATCAGTGGTATCTATCCTCGGGGACGCCCCTCTGGGGAGCGCAAGGAGTTTTCAATAAAAGATTTTGAAAGTGGGTGCATCTGTACTTGTAATGATCAGTTATACTTACATTTTGTTTAAGTTTATAAATAAAATATTTGTAAACTGTTTATTAAACAAAACGAGTTTTTATATCCGCCATTAAAAATCTAATATGATAACGCGCATTTAATTATAAATTAAGAACACATTTTTACCAACACGGGTCTCAATACTTTATGTTTCTCTTGTCCTCTTTTTAATCACATTTTGTTATTTGGGGAGGGGCGCGGGGGTTTTGCCATATACGCAAGAGTCAGGCGTGGGTGGGGGTGGGGACTTTGCCAAAAACTCAAAGGGGTCGTGAGGGTCTTGCCATACACTCAAGGGGAAAGGGGCGTGGGGTCCTGCCATATACTCAAGGGGCGTAGAGGTCTTGACATATACTCAAGGGAGCGTGGGGGTCCTGCCATTGACTGGGGGGGGGGGGGATTCTTGCCATATTCGCATGGGCAGGGAACATGGGGGGAGGGGTGTTGTCATATAATCAAGTGGGCATGGGGTTCTTGCCATATACGCAAGGGAGCGTGGGGATCCTGCCGTAGACTCAGAGGGACGCGACTTGAAAAAAGGTTGGAGACTATTGAACTCAAGCCTCTTGTAAAGTAAAGGCCCCTTTTTCGTGCCTTTCAAGCGTATTATGTATAAAAGGCTTGACCAATATTGTATAGACCAAACGGCACTTGGTGGGTGATGTTGTCAGCATCACACCGGCCACCTTTACTTCCCAGGACTGTACCTAGTACCCATTCAACGCTGGGTCGACTTGGGAGCCAAGATCATTTTTGATAAATAATCCGGTCATCGTCAGGAACCGAACCTATGACTTTCCGATCAGCAGCCGAGCGTCTAGCCGCTAGACAACGCGGCTCCACCAAGCCTCGTGAGATTGTAAAAATAGGATGAGACAAGGTCTCAGTCTCCCTCAGAAAATCTGTAAGAAGCTAACCTGCACATTTAACCTCGTTTTAACGTGTTTTTTTTTTTTTTTTATTTTTAGGCATTTCTTTAAACATTTCATTTCACCCCTATTATATTTATTAGCACTTCAGAACATCACTGTAGCTATTTTATTATTATTATTTGCACCTAAACAAGGCTTAGGCCTCTTGGGTTTCCCCTCCCCCTCCACTAAATATGCAAGGAGCAGAGGTCCTCCTCGCTGGAGCTCCCTCTCCCCCCAATCCCCTCACTTCATGTTTTTCTCTGACACGGCGCCCCTGTTCTAATCGTCATGCTACGTGGTTGGGGGAGGGAGGGGGGGGGGGGGGGGGGGGGGGGTAACAGAAAAAAAAGTTGTTAATTGTAGCCCCATTTTTCAAAAACAGCCTTGGCTCTCAGGTCGACCAAGCCTTAAATGGGTACCAGGTAAAGTGCTGGGAAGTAAAGGCGGCTAGTTTGATGTTGATCAAATTGCCCACCTTTAAAATCTAGGTATAGTTCTATCTGCCAAATACGTACAAAGACGTGGAAAAGGGTCCTTTAATTTTACTTTATTTGTCCTTTTTTTTGGTACTTTATATGTGTAGAGCCGCTGTGGTATGAGGACTAGGCGCTCGCCTACGGATCGGA
Source organism: Candidula unifasciata (assembly GCA_905116865.2). Lineage (NCBI taxonomy): Eukaryota > Metazoa > Mollusca > Gastropoda > Stylommatophora > Geomitridae > Candidula > Candidula unifasciata. The sequence continues at coordinate 9,667 of CAJHNH020005483.1, forward strand.
AGGTGGAGGGTTCGAGTCCTGGTGGAGTCGGACATTTTTAGACATAGGTAGACCCAGCCTTGACGGGGTACAAGCTATAGTCCTGGGAAGTAAAGGCGGCCGGCGTTATGTTGACACATCACTCAGCAAGTGCCGATTGGTCTATAAAATCTACGTCTAGCCAAATATGCCTAATAGCGTGGAACAGGGTCAGTTCTTTTCGTGTCAGTTTAATTCAAGACATCCTCATTACTCTTTTTTTTTTTAATCTGCCCAAGGTATTCTCTTTATTTGTCTTTAAAAATACATCTCCGCAGCTTCCAAAATTTTGTTTACTACTAATCCAGCAACTGTCCATGATTTACTTATATCATTTACTTACTTTTACTTTATTTATACTTTTTTTGTTTTGGTACTTTATTTTTTGGGGGGTACTTTTTGGCAATTTTTTTATTTGGTACTTTATTTATACTTGGGGGTTTGGGGGGGGGGGGGGGGTGGTAATTTTTTTTGAACTTTTTAGTTTTGGTACTTTATATATACTTTTTTGTTTTAGTACCTTTATTTGTACTTTATAGTTTTGGTACTTTAGTTATACTTTTTTTGTTTTAGTACTTTATTTGTACCTTGTACTTGAATTTGGCCCTGGCTAAATTAACAACACGGCTTTCCTATTTCATAAGAATCAGGATGGCCAGCTGTGACTATATGTGCCAAGTTTACATAAGATATTTTCATATGAACAACAATAACCAGTGGTATCGCAGATGTTTGTCCGCAACAGCGTTTATCAAACTGCTAATACCTTCCCGACCGCTCTTATTTTCGAAAGTCCCCAGAGGACCCCATGCTCTTTAGGGATCATTCAGAAAAACGAATGCTATTTTATGAATATTATAATCGTATTTAGGTCTGCATTCATTAACTGGTGCCTGCGCAGAATAGAGGGAATAAAATGGTATGATAGAATAACTAATGTAGAGCTTTGGGAGAGAACTAAACAGGCTCCAGTGGATCAGGAAGTGAGGAAAAGACGCTGGCGTTGGATAGGGCACACACTGAGAAAACAGGAGAACAGCATAACTAGAATGTCTTTGCATTGGAACCCACAGGGGCATAGGAATAAAGGAAGGCCAAAAAACACATGGAGAAGAGAGCTGGAGAACGAGGTTAGAAAGATTTGGAGGACATGGGGAGAGCTCCATGCAATGGCGAAGGATAGAACGACGTGGCGTGAGTTGGTTGAGGGCCTATGCTCCATTGGGGGATAGAAAGGCAGAAGAAGAAGAAGAAGATATAGGTCTGCATTCTTCTTTTCTCTTCTTCTCCTTCCCCGATAAGGCAGGCGTGGTTAGTGCCTTGTGGGAGAGCTTCGGAGGAGCAGATGGATCACCACAGTCTGGTGTGATTGATGCAGCGGGGAGTGACGAGAGGTTCTGGCAGATGCTCGAGGCTCAGAGGAAAGGCAAGACAGGCGTTTAATCAGAATGCTACTAGCACCATTAGTATCGGAACTCTTCGCTGGCTGCTGAAGATGGGGGCGGAGCGCTTATGGGAATGCCCCCGGTGTTGTGATGTCGGTTCTTGAATCAAATCAAATCTCCTTCACCGACTGTAAACTCCGGCGAAAAGTTCTGGTTGTTGGTATAATTCTGGACTTTAGTCTTGTTCCAGAACTTGCGCCCTGCGTGCAAATCTGCTTTAGAAATCTGACTTATCTGTAGGCAAATTGTTGGTTCCTTGCCTCTTTGACAGATGCAAACCAACTTCAACGGAAACACTACAAATAAGTGGACTTTTACAAATACTTGTTAGAAGCTGGGGGTCATCCCCCCTATCCCCAATAATAATAAAAAGGACCCCGCAACCCACACGGGGAGTTTGGAAGCTAAAGTTGAAGGATTATATGTGAACGATATCCCCTTAAATTTGTTCTGCGGACCGCTGACCACTAACTGGGCAACGATGGTCAAGCAGTTTTGTAGATAATGGGTTCTGACGTCATCACTTTAAATGAGCATCTTAACAGACTACAGATATACGATACCAGATGGTTTTTCACTAATTGCCGATACCACACGCAACAGTTGCCTATGTTACATACAACATTATGGTATATCCGGAAGTCTTCGTTTCCTCAATCCTTAGTCCCTAGGTTGAAGCAACCTGGACCTTTTGACTTTTAAAAATTCGCCTCGATGGGGATTCGAACACGAGATCCTCGGGTCGACTATGCCACCGTGGCTCCAAAAAGTAATGGACATTTTTCATATCAGTGGTGCACCAGCATATGGTACTAGACCCCAATTCGTATACACCGACCGGGAAATCTTGTGATCACTAACACGCCGGACGCTTTTACTTCTCTTACAGTTATGTACTTGATCTGCAAAAGAGGCCTGATTCTGCCACCAACCAAAATGCAAACGGGGATAACCCAACAATGTAAAATAAATGGCTGGGCAGTTCCCGTTCGGCTTGGCAACCCTACTTAGCCACGGGATTCCGGGTTAGCGTTATGGGGACTGATAGACAATAATTTAAAATGATAGTAATAATAATACTCAGAGTATATATTTGTTCTTTTGGTTCTTTCGTAATATTATCCTACCCAAGATGAAGTCACAGGACAGTCCAACATTTTAGAGGGTGGTAAGACTGGGTGTCCCTGCTTCCTGATGCTTTTAACGACCCCAAACCTCTAGAGTGCAGCCTGGTCCTCACGAGAGAGTGCCTAGGTCCCACGACTGAATGCCCAAATATTTCCATTACTACGTTTGAAATATTTGAAATTAGGATATTATGTAAGAAAGCACCGTTATTTGAAATGTATATATCTTGTAAATATTTATATGACTAGAATGTAATTTATACTGTTTCACATATTGCTATGGTCTGGGATATGATTATGATAAAAATTATATTTATACTATGATTAATTAGACAATCTTACTAAGATTGTGTCATTAACATGGCGGATATATTGTTTCCTTAGCGTGCAATCAATTATTATTCTCCTCGATTTTATCTTCAGAGGAAACTTCTTCAAAGATGCCATGGGTATTCTTTACCCTTCTATGTATCAATTTTAGTCCCAGTAAAAAATCTCTTGACCTTGCCACGCAACTCTCTAGGGCTATTTATGTGCAGTCAATTTTCCATCATGATAAAATAATTTACAGAGATTCACGGCCAGAGGTGTAGGATTATAGCTACTCCGCTTACTGCTTTGCTTCATAGAATATACAAGTCCACCACCCCAAAATTCCACACGATTGGCACCTTTCTGTCTTTCCAGACGATAGTGTTATACTGCGCTATGAGGAGGACACATGAGACTCACAGACCTGACACAGACCTGACCACACAAAAGTCCACAACCCTAATATATGCTATTAGATAAACTTACCTAATGCATCGGCAACAACAACTGCCCCTAAATTAAGACTCCTTTAACTTTAGCCTTGTCTTATTGTTTGTACTGGGGTTTTAATTACTTCTATTCTCAATGCAAAGTTCGTTTCGCATCCAGCACTGTCGTTTAGTTGCATTGTATGCCGAGACACACCCACTGTGATAATATAGCCATGCGTCTATAAACAACCATCGGGTTAAGAACAAAAGTAAACTATACATAACATATGATTAGTGATTTTCTTTTCTTCTGCGTTCGGCCTTGAACGGCGGTTGCCACATTCTGTTGTGGGTTAGGACTAAGCTGTGACATTGGTGCCTTTCTACTCAGCACATCGTTTTCATGAAAATGAGCATTGCAAAAACAGAAGTTGTGACAACTGACTGCAAGAATAGATGAACCAATCAAGATATGAATAGAAAACCAACAACTTAAGTGACAACCCTTGAGTGGTCTACAGGCGAGACCGTAATCTTAAGAACATGTTTGTCAGAAACAGACTGCCCCCGATTCAGAAAGCTATTCCGTTCGGTACTTCCAAATGCTCCCGTGCAAGATGTAAAACATGTCCATTTGTGCTTCCGTGCTGACATTTGTCATAAGGCTCTTAAATATGTCTCCATTTTAACAGTTCTGATCACTAAGGCGAAAACGATATCTCAGTCACTGCTATTCAAACCTGCTCTGGTGACCAAACCAGCCGCTACTCATAAGAGAATCGTTTTATCCATAGTTTTGGCGTTGTTAGTCCTGGAGGGATCAATATCCAACACAGCTTAATTTAATTTAATTTATATATTTTTTCGTTTATTTAGCTTATTCATATTTCTTCCCTTCTTTCCACATACGCCTTTTTATTTATTTCGTTTCGTGTTATAGGCTTCATATTCAAAATGTTCCTCTCATTATGCACTTCTTGGTTTCATGTTGACCTTGGTTCTTTTATTAGCTCTTTTGCCTTTCCCTTTGAGTTTTCTAGTCACAGTCTGTGCTTTATTAAGTATTCCGTTGATACAGACTTCGGTTAAAACTTTATGTTGTGTTTGTGTGCGTCTTTTCCACTCCCTCCGTTGAGCTTTCTAGTCACATTTTGTGTTATATTAAGCAATTCTTGCAATTAGCTCGACTGCAGTCACCCCCTGTTTACGACCAAGTTTATTCCCGTCTCATTAGGGATGCCTAGTTGGCCATGCACTTAGTACTCTTATTTCCATAGCGAGGTGTATTCATCGTCTAAAGGTGATAGGTTCGATTCTCGGCAAGGTAACTATAGTTTCCGGTTGCTATGGTGTCTAGTGTGTACTTCTGGCCTTTCTACTTCTTTCTATGAGTGTCGGTCAAAACACTGTCTGTTTATTGTATACGCTTTTACGGACTCAAGGGTTTCCTCTCTGTTTAATTCTCAGTATACTCCTGTATAGATTGGGCCCGACCCGGACTCCCTTTACTTTGGAGAAATTCACCTAGTAATAAAACATGCTTCTGTGCTGTGTACGTTTTGGATCAAACAGAACTAAAAATTCCCACGCAGCTGAACCAGTCTAAATCTCCAGTAGCCACGAACATATATTTAAGTACTCACGTACTTGTTCGATCATGTGCCAAAACTATTCAACAACGACTATTTGTACTTTTTTTAAAGCTGCGCCACACCCGCCCCACCACTTTCTAAATTTGTATTTTGTAAGATTTTCATCTCAAGGATGAGAATCAAACAGACACAAATCCCGTTCTACCATAAAGCCCAGTTATACAGGGACACCACAAAACAGCTAAGAAATAACTTGTAGTCCAGTGTGGGCGGGTTATTCGACTTATGTTCTTTACCGGTTATCTCACAGTTCCTCTTAAGCACGCAATTCATGGCTAAACAAACATTAGGTTCAACATGTTAACCTATTACGCAAACATTGCGCCGGGTTGATAACAAATGGCTACGGAAACAACGTTTCTGTGGCAATGTTTAATTCTTAAAGTTGGCGATTCGGCGACTGTGCAACCAAAACGTCCACATTTTGTAAATTAGAGTAATTTATTTTAAAATATGCACGTGAAAATACCCGTGTTAATTGTAACTGCACAACACGGCCGAGCTTCGAAAAAGCTGGAGACGACTGCGCTGCACACTACCCGCCTACATTAGAAAGCAGTGAGAGGTAAGACAAGTAGGTGGGGTTTAATTGCAAAGGTGAAGGGACACTGTTGAAAACAAGAGAGCCTCGCGTATGTCACTACATCCAGTATAAGAATGTAGGCAGCAACGACAGCTTTCCGATAGCTTTAAAGCAAGCATCACAGCCCGACATGCAATTGTAACGGACTCGCAGAGATGGAAAACTGAAACTGGCGTCCTGCGCGCAGAGTGGCATACATCACTTTATAACAATGGCTCTTAACCTTTCACATGTGGCGACCCTTTAATACAGTTTCTCATGTTGTGGCGACCCCCAACCATCTTCTTCTTCTTCTTCAGCGTTCCGAGCCCTTGAAGTTCACTGCTGCAGATATCACCCGCTCCACTCATCTCTCTGGGTGGCCTTCTCTTTCCAGCTGGTGACACCAAGTGTTAGCAGGTCTGTCTGGACGTTATCTCTCCATGGTCTTCTTAGTCTGCCTCAAGGTCTACGACAATTCAGCTCCCTTGTGTATACTTGAGTTTTTACCTCTCTGTCATTTGACATCTCACAATATGCCCAAGCCATTTCAGTCTATTATATCTCATGATGCCAGTGATCAATGGTGATTTAAACAACCATTCAATTATTTTTGTTGCTACTTCATAACTCCAGCGAATATGTGTTTTCGGGTGGTCTTAGGCGACCCCTGTGAAAAGGTCATTCGACCCAAAAAAGGGTTGCGACCCACTGGTTTGGAACAGCTGCTTTTTAAGACTTTTCACCGGAATCAACAGCAGGTGAACGCTAAGAGAAAAGGAGAATTCTCTTCAGCTTCTTATTTTTCACCGAATGTAAACTCCCAACTAACAATTATGATTGTTCGTCCGCTTCTTGACTTTAAGTCTTTACAAAACATTCCCGCAACTGATACAACAGAGTACATATTATGTATTTTTCATAATATGGAGTTTATAGCCGGTGAACATGAAGAAGAAGAAGACACAGATTAAATGTTTGTGTTTTATGTACAATCCCTTTGAAGGAAAATAGTGCTGAAAAATATAAATAAAATAAAGAAGCAGCAAAAATTCAAGAATGTCAAAATTAACTCTTTGGATAACATGCAACTCATCATAGGCTTCCTGATCACCCGAATTACCAAAGACAACATACTATTCTTGCATTCTTTTATAAGAGATTAGGGCTACTTCAACACACTGTTTTTAAGATACTTGCCTGCGGATCGGAAGGTCATGGGTTCAAGTTCTGATTAGGTCGAACTTTAAAAACAAAAAGAAATGATGGCTCCCAGGTCGACCCAGCCTGGACTGGGTACCAGATATGAGTCCTGGGAAGTAAAGGCGGCAGACATGATGCTGACCACATCAGCAACCAAGTGCTGGTTGGTTTTTTTTTAAAAAGGGGGTCTAGCCCCCATATACGCAATACACCTGAAGGCGTGATTTGTAAGTTCACAGTCTTCTGTCTCATTTTATATCTTGTAACTCCTTCAGATCCAAACATTTGATACTTTCAAGTATAGCATCTTAGAATATAACAAGTAACATTTAACACTTTCAAGTATAGCATCTTAGAATATAATAAGTTTAAGTAACAAGTGCCTTGCACTGCCAGAGTTAAGGTTTCAAACAGAGTTAAAATGTGCATAACTAAATAAACAGAAGTTTGCAAAACAACCATCAAAGATCTATATCGGCACATCAACACTATAAAGAACCCTTTTTTAAATGCCAATGGTGTATCAGGCATACGGTCATCATCATGTAGCAGGTCCTTTGCAGAACGTCGCTCTCATCACAGTCTGCCTGTAAGAAACTCGGTCTCTTGCCAGTTCTCCCGCCTCATGAACTTTCACACTCAAGGAGTCACTTATATCCTGTGCCCATCTTCGTGTCGGTCGGCCTCTGTCCCTCCTTCCTGGTACCATGCCTTCTGCTATAATTTTTTACAATCCGCCGTGGCGCTTGATATGACCAAAATATTTCAGCTTTCGAGAAAGGATGCTGTTTATTAGCCAATCTTCCTTGATGTTCAGATATTTTAAGATGTCAATATTAGGCATACAGTGCTGGCCCTTATTTTAATAGGCATTCAATGGGTGGTGTGGTCAAGATCATGCTGGCCACCTTTACTTCCTAGAAAATTTTCCATTTTAGGCTAGGTCAAACTGATAACCAAAGTCACTTCTTTTTTATCCGCCCATGTGTGGAATCGAACCTAAGATCTTTGGGCTGGCACAAAGTGTCTAACAGCCACAACATTAATCTGCACAAATGCAATAGATACAGCTGCAACATTTTGGGAAAAAAAAAGGTTTTTTTTTTAAAAGTTCCTCAATTTTTAAGCAGCCAGATCCTTCTGATAAGTAATCAACTAAATGAACGCAGCATTAGCTTGGACTGGTATTAACTGTATCTGATAAATGCTGTTTGCATCAACAAGATTTTGTTACAGAAAGATCTGCGGGCTAATTGATAATTAGTATCGTTAGCAAACTTATCAAAGCAAATAAGACTTAAAAAACCAAATTAATCAAATTACACACGCACACACACATGTGTTTGTGTTTCAACAGGCGGATGGATGAATCGACAGACATACCAAGAAGATATTATATATTAGTAAATATACTTGTAGACACAGGTTGGCTGGATCCGCTATCACTACAGACGGCCAGCCTATGGATCATGCTAATATTATTAATGCCCTCAGAGAAATGGGAAGGATAGAGGACTTTGGTGGCAGTGAATCCACCTCACTTGCCAGAATGGCAGACTTGGGAATTAAGATCGACATTGCAAAAAAAACGAGACGCACACCAGACACGCCAGAAGACTTGTTAATCAACATAGAACTGGTACTATTAGCCATCGGACGTTGGGGTTCATAGTGAAGAGAGGTTCTGAGCACCTATGGACATGTCCAAGTCCAAGTCCAAGTCCTTTTGATAAAAAAAAAGAAATGCTCGACCACGTTCAGACTGCTGCTAGCTAGCCTAAGGTATGGACATGTCCATGTCCCGGAGTGTAATGATGATAACCCAACTAACTAACTAAATATACTTGTAGACATCCTAACCAACTGCAAAGATTTGAGAGCTGTAATAAAAATAAAGTGGTAATAGTATATACTGTGTTTGCCATAACTTGACAGAAAAAGGCTACATATGCATTTAGACGAAAAAACTGTCCCCCTTTCCATGCAGGAAATGAACCTCCTCGATCCCTAGGAGCTGCATGTGTTTTTAAAATTATACTATGCATATTTTTTATAATTAAATGAAGGGAAGGAAAACAGCTTTCTTTGCTGCATTTGTATTGTTATTACTTCCCTTCATGCAGAAATAAACCTTTTCCTGATTTATACATTTTTCTCTTCTGCGTTCTATTTTCTGAGGATGAATAGGCTTTTAACCAGCTCATAATAAGTTGTTCTATTCTTCGCTATTGCAGGCAGCTCACCCCATGCCCTCCTTATCTTTTTAGCACCCCTTTCTAGCTACATTCTCCATGTGTTTCTGCCTTTATTTCTATGCCCTTGTGGGTACCAGTGCAAAGACATCCTAGTTATATTGAGCTCGGGTTTTCTCAGCAGGTGTATTGTCCAATGCCAGCATCTTTTCTTCACCTCTTGGTCCACTGGAACTTGTTTAGTTCTCTCCCAAAGTTGAACATTAGTGATTCTATCATGCCATTTAATTCCCTCTAGAGAATGTCTGTAATTTATTAGTAATTGTTTTAGTTTTTTTCTATGTTTACACTCCATTACAACAATACTAATTTGACATTAGAATTCTAAATGTTAAGTTTGTGTGATGCTGATACGCAAAGGTTGTCTTGGTTCACCATCTCACACGATCAACAGAATCACACAGATCATATCAGAGTTCTTGTCCTGGTGAAGCCATCCATGTATTTATCTTTTTTCGTCCCCTTAATCATTATTTTTATCAAGCCTACTAGCTGTAACCAAACATTTGAGTGTTTTCCTTTTTAAAACATCCACACACACATTGTTTAATTCACAACCTGATTATTAAAATTACTTTGAAAGTCCGCTAATCTTCTTCTTCTTCTTCTCTTCCACCTTGTACCTCATCAAAGTGTCGGAGGGGGGGGGGGGGGGGGGGGGGGGGGGGGAGATGTAATGTTCGTTGATGAGCTCTGTCAAGAGCACTATTTAGACTGATGTTCTTTTCTGTAAGGCTGTTCTTAATGCCATCACTCCTTCTTTTCTGAGGTCTTCCACCGCTCAATACCCGTTGTAACGTTTAGTGTGGCTCGCTGTGGCGGATAGTACCAGGGCATTCTTGTTAGGTGTCTAAACCAACTTTCATTTGTTGTTCTTTGATGACCTGTAAGATGGTTTTATTCAGCATTCGTCTGTTTTCAGTTTTCGTATTTGTCTTCCTTAAACTCCTGCAGCTTTTAAGGGCTTTTCATCTCTTTTGTCACAATTTTTACGTTCATTGGGGATGTAAGTGCCCACTTTTGGCTTTGTAGCAAGTGTTGCCAAAAAAATAGTTCTGATAAGATTCACTTTAGTACCCCCGAGGTACCTTGTGTGTAAAAGGGGGAGAAGTTGCCCCATTACTTGATTAGCTTTGGCCCCGGGAAAGCCAATTTCTCTGAAGTTTTCCGTCTGATTTTAAAAATTGCTCTATTTAAAATTTTTTTTGTTTGTTAGGGGTTTTTTTTTTTAATTTAATTTCAAATTTGTCTTTATGTCTCCTATCATCATTGTTCTGTCTTTGTTTTTTTTTTTTATTAATTCCCCCCCTTTGTTACAATTTTGTTTTAGGTGGTTTTGGATTTTCTGCGAGTACCTTGTCGTGGGAAAAAGTAATTTGAAATATCTTTTTCTGAAAAAATTTCGTTTCCACATAGGTACCCATGTATTTATAAAAATAAGCGGCGATAGTACACCCCCTGAGCACACCGGTTTCACTAAAAGGTTTTTGACAAAAGGGCCTTGTCTTTTGCATTTACTACGTGGTACGGGTTTTTCAAATATTAAGAGATGATTGCTGATTTTTTTTTTTCCCCAAAATTCCCTTAACATATTCCTGTGACTTTTTGAAGGTTTTTTGGTTATGAATGCAACAAACATGTTTTCATGTTTTTGCCCCCTTATAACTGTTCAATTATAAAAGATCTGTGAAAATTCTTTTGCCCCAAAACCCCCCTCTTGTTTTGAAAATTAACCTAGAAAATCCCCTAATAACTTTATATTTTAAAATCTTTCAGATATTCTTCTTTTGCATTTCCCCGACACAAGGTTTTAAACCAGTGTCGTAGTTTTCGTATTTTTGTGCGTTTTCGGGTGCATGGTGCTGGATTTGTCACATTTTTCAATTTAGTACATTTTCGACCAAAAAAAGTTAAAAAAATAACACTATGGGGAGCAGTTAAATTAAAAATTTGGATATAACAAGGGGAATAAAAATTGTATGTAAACTGTGCTTCCCAAAAAAAGGAATGGCCTGAAAAAAAAAGACTGTAAAAATAAGCCCAGTAGATCACCGCCCGATGGGATATTTTTTCCAGAAGGACTACTATTTTTTGAGTAATTTAAAAACAAATAAAAAACCAAAAGATCTATAGTTAAATTAAACAAGGGGGTTAAAGACTTGTTTTTAAAATACTGTGTTCCTTTTCGTAATAACATTGTGGAATTTTGAAAAAATATGCTATAGTGTGTTGGTACCCTTTTCCCCAAAATTACA
>CAJHNH020005484.1:0-20909 GCA_905116865.2 Candidula unifasciata
AGGGGTCGGGAAAACTTTTAAACCGTTTAAGGGGTTTGACAGTGGGGTCAAAAAAGGAAAATGCCAAGGGTCCCCCCAAAACGTAAAAAGTCAGCAAAATTTTGAAAAAAATTTAAAGAAGGTAGGAGGGCCAAAAAAAAGCAAAAAACAAATAGGTGTTTTCCCCCCACGGGGAAATTATTTCTTCTTAAAACCAAGGTTACGCCTTTCCCCAAACCCGTGACGTCAGCCAGGGCCCCCCTACGTGGGGGTTTTAGAAATACGGTTCTTTATGTCGCCCCGTTTCTTACTGTAAACTCCTCTGCCTGGCGGGCTGATGCGCCATGCCTAAGGGATGTACGTCATCTAGAACAGTCCTCTTATGTTGCTGTTTTATTGCCAAAACAATTGAGAGCAAATTTGAGAATGTCCTTGTAGCAATTTTTCTGGCTGGTACATAGGATTTTCTTCACTTGCTGGTGCTCGCCATAAATGCTTTCTCTGGGAGGCTGTTAGGCAGGTTTGCCCTGTGAAGAAGCACAGGATTTGGAATCCTATCTTGTCCATCTGATTTTGAGCAGCTTTCTGAGACAAATTTATTGAAACTGATTCAACATTTTAGCATGGCAGGCTGATACATATTCCACGTTTCGCAAGCGTAGAGCAGTACTAGGAAGAATTACAACTCTATATACCTTAAAGCTTGGTCAGCAGGGAGATACCACTTCTATTCCAGACTGGTATAAAGTCTGCCGAAGCTGCTGCTGTCCTTTGAGATTCTAGCGTTGATTTCGTCGTCGATGTTGACACCTTGAGATAGGGTACTTCCAAGGTAAGTGAATATGTCAATCATTTACAGTGAAAGTGGGATCACAGTAAATTTTTTTCTGGGAACCTTTTGATGGATAACATCAGTTTTATAACTGTTAATGATTGGATGAAAGTTCAAAAAAAAAATAAAAAAAATAAAAATAAAAAGGTAAAGTAGGGAGATGTGAACCAGCGTCATTGCACACGGTTGTAAACCATAAGTGCATTGCCACCAGTACGGACAGCTGATAAGAATTGTCCGCCTGTACCGCCGTTCGCACATAACTCTGTAGCTACAGAGACATTCCTCCATTTACCCTAGAGTATCAACTCTGGTATCCATTTCCTAGAGGCTGGGTGAACCCCAGGAGATGAAAGTGACTTGCCCAAGGATTTGGATTTAAGTTATGAAGAGTTGCGCAATTCGTCGACCTCCCTCTGTCTTGATGCAATGGCAGGACAATTTCGAGACGATTGAAAATTGACTAAGTGTAGAGGATGTAGTGCCCTGACATGCTAGAAGCTTTCGACAGAGCCTGTTGGTAATCGCCTTCTTGGCAGTGGAACCATAAAAGGTTTTTTTTTGGCGCACAATATTGCCATTACAGGGATACAGAGAGAGAGCAGGAGGGGTAGACTGAGACCAAGGGAGAAAATGACAGATATTTAGACATAATGGTCTAGGAGGACACCTGTTTCCGAACAGACTGACAGTATTCTAGACACAAAGCTGTGGCCATACGTGGTAACCAAAATTATATGGATGCAGGAAGAGGATGGGCTGAAGAAGGAGAAGAATGATGATAAGTTGTTTCTGTACGTAATAATACTGTGGAAATCATTTTTTTTTTTGTCAACTTCCGTACACCATTTCTCAACACTTCTTCTTCTTCTTCTTCTTCTTCTTCTTCTTCTTCTTCTTCTTCTTCTTCTTCTTCTTCTTCTTCTTCTTCTTCTTCTTCTTCTTCTTCTTCTTCTTCTTTTTCTTTTTCTTCTTCTTATTCTCTTTCTTTCTTCTTCTTCTTCTTCTTCTTCTTCTTTCTTCTTCTTCTCTCTTCTTTTTCTTTTTCTTCTTCTTCTCTTCTTCTTCTTCTTCTTCTTCTTCTTCTTCTTCTTCTTCTTCTTCTTCTTCTCTCTTCTTCTTCTTTCTTCTTCTTCTTCTTCTTCTCTTCTCTTCTTCTTCTTCTTCTTCTTCTGCTGCTGCTTTTCTATCCTATGGAGCATAGGCCCTCAACCAACTCACGCCAAGTCGTTCTATCCTTCGCCATTATAAAGAGCTCTCCCCATGTCCTCCCCACATTTTTAACTTAATTCTTCAGCTCTCTTCTCCGTTTGTTTTTGGCCTTCTTTTATTCCTATGCTCCTGTGGGTTCCAATGCAAAGATATTCTAGTTATACTGTCCTTCTGTTTTCTCAGTGTGAGTCCTATCCAACGCCAGAGTCTTTTCCTCAACACTAACGGTAAGAAAATGTCTGTATTACTTACTATAAAGCAGCTGCTGGGAGACTCTTCCAGGCCATACAAAAGAGAAATTGGCCAGAGGACGAAAATGGCTGTTTACCTCTCTATCTATGTACCAGTCCTGACCTATGGGTGTGAGTCATGGGCAATAACAACAGCTTACAGTAGCCAGCTTCAGGCCTCAGGAAGGAGATATCTGAGAAAGGTGGTCCAAGTGACAAGAAGGGAAAGTGTCTGCAATCAGACAATAGGTCAAGATCTTGATACTCAGTCCTTACAAACCCGAGTGGATCAGTTACATTTACGATGGTCATGTATGCAGAATGGGAGAAAATCGGCCACCATGGCAGCCATGGGAGGCTAAAAACTAGGGAACCAGACCTCCAGGGTAACCCAGGGGGCGCTGGGAAGACAACATTCGACAGTCTCTAACTGACAGAGGACTGGAATGGAACAAAGCCAGGAAGAAAACTGCTGATAGAGAAGTATGGCCATCTCTCTAGCAAACCTCTACACCCCAAGGTAGAAGAGAAGCGACGAAGTAAGTAAGTAGGTGTATTATTATATTATAGTAAAAAAATTATGAAATGTGATTATGTATACTACCATATTTATACCTTGATTTCAGTGAAACTGTTCATTCCTGCTTATTACTACCATGTTGTTGTTTGCGTTCACTGGCTGTAAGCTCCGGCGGAAAAACCTTGTTGTTAGTCTATTTTTGGACTGACTTTGTTCCAGGACCTGAGTCTTGCGTGTGCATCCGTTTTACAGATCATGCTTATTTGTATGCAAATTGTTGGCTTCTTACCTTTCATGCAGATGGACATTGACTTTGAAGTAGGCTCTCAATTAGTTGACTCTTACGGCATGCTTGTTAAAGAGGTACTGGGTCTATTCTTGTTTTCCCCACAGTGGGACCCCTGAACCCACACAGGGAATGACTACCATGTGTTTTTCACACAATCGTCTCCAGCATTCTAGTGAAGGCGGTGGTTTTTCATTATCTCAGCAATCAGTTTAGAACGCTAAAGTCACATCAGACCACACGTTACATTACTATAACATCATTAACTGAGGTTTGAGGTTTGAGGTTTGAACAACGGATCAACATAATGGCACTTTGGTAGTAACCAATAAGTGCTCCGTTCTTCTTCTAACTCAAGTCTGAGTCTGAGGAAGCTCAACACACTACACAGGCTCTGTAGCACCGGCGAGGATCCTGAAATACGTTGGGTGGATTTTTAACTCCAAATTTTGTCAGGGCAGCGCCGTTAGGCTACTATTTTAAAATTCCAACAGCCAAAGGATTTTTTTTTACGTGCGCAACAAGGCACACGGACGTCCGATCTCACTGCCCAGATACCAGGGGGAATTACTAGAAGTCCAAGTCCACGTGAAAAAAATTCCAGCCCAAACCGTGCATTGAAGCCGGAACCTCTAGCACTCGAGGCGGACAACATGCGTCGAGACCATGGCACCCCCCCCCCCCACCCCCCACCCTTTTCCATCATTCATTGGAAACCCTCTAAAGTATTACAACATCATGAAACTCATTCAAGTAGTTACGGTAGAACTAAACGATTACAAAGATTAAAAGAAACAATCATATAAGAGAAATCTGCAGATTCATTAAAACATAAAATTGAAAAAAAAAAAAAAAATTCTTTTAGAGGAAGACGTTGGCCAAGACTGGATGAATATTAGAACATAATTCAAACCACTGCAGAAGAATGTCTTGGTGTGTCTATCATAACAGAAATAATAAATGGTTCGATACAAAATGTGAAGAAGCAGTCAGTAAGAAAAAGCATGCCAGGCAGATGTGGCTAAATGATACTAGTAACATACGAAATGAAGAAAAATATAGAAGAGAATGTAAAATTTAAAGTCGAAAGATGTGAACCAGCGTCATTGCACACGTTTATAAACCATAAGTGCTCTGCTACCGCACAAACAGCTAATAAAAAACTGTCCGCCTGTGTCGCCGTCCGCACGCAACTTCATAGCTACAGCGACGTTCCTCTATTTACCCCAGAGTCTTAACTATGTTACCCATTTCCTAGAGGCTGGGTGAACCCTGGGGAACCGCCCGGTGTCGAATACCTGCCGTGTGAGCTGCGAGTTGCTGCTTGACTTTAAAGCGAGCCTCCTATCAACTGCGCTGACGCCTCACACCCTTCTCCCCCCCCCCCCCCCCCTCTTTCCCCCTACCAGAATGTGAAAAAAAAACTACAAAAGTAATCAGGCAGCAAAAACGAGAATATATGAACAACATTGTCATGGATATAGATGCTAACCACCAGAACAACGAATCCAGAAAGTTTATTTAAAGAACAAAGGGCTGTTACATGATTTCACCAACACAGAATATATAGTTTAAAAAGATCACAATAGCAACATGCTAAATAAAATAAAGACATATGTAACAAACAGATGGAAGGAATACTTTGCTGAATTGTTAATCTGTGAAACTCCACTAAATACTAATCCACATCAGTGGGTACTAACTAACATGTGAAACAAATATTGAAGAGTCTGATCATAAAGAAGTGCTGTATGTCATAACACGGCTTATAAACAATAAAGCAACTGGTGCTGATGGAATTGCAGCTGAACTTATAAAAGAATGTGGTCATGCCTTACATGTAAAGATATATGAATTAATAAAACAAGTTTAAAAGAAAGAGAAATGACCACGTGAGTGGAAAGTTACGTTATTAATTACCACTTTAAAGAAAGGAGACAAGTATACATGTGAATATTATAGAGAAATACAATTGTTTTCTACAAGCTATAAGAAGGTATCGGCGGTAATGCTAAAGAGGCTAAAATCATACGTCGAAGACATATTTGGAGATTATCAAGCGGGACTCTGACAGAACAGATCAACAATAGATCAGCTATTCATCTTACGGTAAATAGCAGAGCAACACTGGGAATATAGAAGAGATAGATATACATACTGTTTTTGTGGATTTTAAAAAGGCGTATGATAGTGTACATAGTGTATGGAATGCTATGAATGACTTTGGAATACCAAAGAAGTTAATCACTATGACCAAACTGTGTATGGAAGGTTAGTTGGGTAGCCTTTACAGGACGTTGCAGAACCAACCCCAACAGTTGTGTGGTTTTTCTAGGCAAATTTACGTCTAGTAGTTTGGTGTATGGAAGACACTTATAAATATAGTGACCAATAAAGACAGAAAGTCAGACCATTTTCAAATAACATCTGGTTTAAAGCAAGGTGATGCTTTGTCCCAACTTCTTTTCAACTTCATCCTGGAGAAAATTATAAGGAAATTGAAACAAGAGTATACTATAGGAGAAACTACAAGAATACTTGGATATGCAGATGACATTGACACTACTTGAGAAAATCAACTAGAGCCTGCAAAAACATTGACTTTCTTTGAAGAAGCAGCTCACAAAATGGGAATACTTACTATTAATCAAGATAAGACAGCATACTTGATAATAACAATACAGGGAAAGGCTATAAACTCCGGCCACAAACAAGTCGATAATATGAAAATCCAACGAATTGAAACATTCAAGTATTTGGGTGCAAACTTCAACAGCTCCAACATGCTGAGAGAAGAGATACAACCTAGACTAGAATCTCGAAATAAAGTAAACTATGCCGTTCAACATTTGCTAAAGCCAAAGTGTCTGTATCGCAACACCAAGATCAAAATATACAACACGTTAATAAGACCAATCGTTTTATTTGGCTCTGAAGCTTGGCGCACAGCTAAAAGAGATGAAGCCTTATTACAGGTTTTCGAAAACAGAGTCTTACGACGAATCTTTAGACTCATCAAAGATGCAAACAGCGGGGATTGGAGGGTGAGAAGCAACATCGAAATTCATAATCTGTTTAAATCACTATTGATCACTGGTATCATGAGAGCTAATAGACTGAAATAGTTTGGGGCATATTGAGAGAATGTCAAATGACAGAGGAATAAAAACTGTATGCACAAGGGAGTTGAATGGTCGTAGACCACGAGGCAGACAAAGAAGAGAGATATGGTCCAGACAGACCTGCAAAAACTTGGTGTCACCAACTGGAAAAAAAAGGCCAACCAGAGAGATAATTGGAGGCGGGTGATATCTGCAGCAATGAACCTCAAGGGCTAGGAATGTTAAAGAAGAAAAAGAAGAAGAAGAAGAAGAAGAAGAAGAAGAAGAAAGAAGAAGAAGAAGAAGAAGAAGAAGAAGAAGAAGAAGAAAGAAGAAGAAGAAGAAGAAGAAGAAGAAGAAGAAGAAGAAGAAGAAGAAGAAGAAGAAGAAGAAGAAGAAGAAGAAGAAGAGAAGAAGAAGAAGAAGAAGAAGAAGAAGAAGAAGAAGAAGAAGAAGAAGAAGAAGAAGAAGAAGAAGAAGAAGAAGAAGAAGAAGAAGAAGAAGAAGAAGAAGAAGAAGAAGAAGAAGAAGAAGAAGAAGAAGAAGAAGAAGAAGAAGAAGAAGAAGAAGAAGAAGAAGAAGAAGAAGAAGAAGAAGAAGAAGAAGAAGAAGAAGAAGAAGAAGAAGAAGAAGAAGAAGAAGAAGAAGAAGAAGAAGAAGAAGAAGAAGAAGAATTGAAACACATTTGAATAGCTAACACATTTGAACAGCTACAATAGCATTGGCATACATTTAAATGACAACAATTGCATTCGATTGAAATTAAATTACTACATTAGCACTAGAATACAATAAAATGTCTGCAAGAGAAGTGAAACAACAAAATTTCTTCAAAAACATTGGGAAATAATTATATCTCTACAACAGCAATCGGACAGAATTAAACTACCATATGAGCATTGGAACACACTTACATTTCTGCAGTAGGACTGGGACCCATTTAAATGGCTTCATTTGCATTAGGACACATTTAAATGACTACTGACAGTTCTATTTTTTACAAACTATTGTAATTATTGTCTATTTGTATAGTGGTGGGGAAACATAGGCGAACTTTTAATCAGGTTGCAACGTGTTCTAATAGCATGACAGCTCTTCTTTGGCTACTGAAGAAGGAGACGAAGCATGTGTTGTAATGTCTTGAGTGCAGTAATGTCAGTTTGTGTTTAATTCATTCATTCTCCATTTTGAAATTTTTTACAAATATATTTTTACAGTATCATTCATTCAACCTTAACATACTGTGTCATTATATGTCACAGAGGGCTCGCATTCTATTCCTCAAATCCATTATATCCTCTTCAATGAGTTTAGTATTATGGAAGTAATCAAGGTCCAGCAGCTTTGGTCTCTCTCCTGAGCGTTCGCCTTAGGGTTTATTTTGAGCGTTCTCGCTCCTTTATCTCTTTCATTTCCCATTTTAATGCATGTTTGGTGATTCTCGTCAAGTTTTTTTTTTAAATTAAATTAGGATTTATACAAATAAAGCGCCAACTTCTCTGCCTCAAAACTGTTGACATTTCTCTTTTTTCTTCACTTCTTTTGAATTCATCGCCTTTTATTTTCATCATTTTTCTCAGACATTCGATTTCGTAGTCATTTAACTTGCCTTCCATGACATTAGAAATTGTCCAACTTTTTTCTTCTACAAGCAATTGTTAACCCAAAAGACACTCAGTTTGTAGACTTGATGCAACAGCTGATTCACCTAGGTTCTTCAGTCGAACAATCTGTACTGCAGTGAATTCCAGGTCACTATGGCTTGGAAGGCAATGAAATAGCCGACAGATTGGCCAGAAGCGGCAGTGACATGGTACAACCAAATAGCGACTTAACCCACCAAGAGACGAAAACATTAATACAGTCTTGTATCCAAGAATGGTGGTTGGATACACACACCAGATTTTCTCCCCAAGACTCGCTTCATCGCCTCTCTAGAGAGGGACAGTGTATTGTATTATATTCAGACTAAGGACTGTGCACAACAGACTTCGTCAGCATATGTTCAAACTTTTCGGTGAGGAAAACGTGGAGGCGTGTGAAAATCGAAAAGAGTAGCCTAACGGCGCTGCACGGGAAACATTTGGTTAAAAATCTACTCAAAAATGTATTTCAGGATCCTCGCCGGTGCAACGGAATTCGTAGTTCACTGCGCTGAGATTCTACAGACTCAGCTTGAGTTAGAAGCAGAATGGAACATTTTTGTGCCATGATGTTGATCCGTAGCCTAAACTAAACTTAACTAAACTTAACCTGTACTTCTAATTTTAAGATTAGGTTAAGAAACAACTAGGCCTAAAACACCCTCCACCTCCTTTTGTGAGTACGCATTTCGGGCCTTGATTTAGATACTACGGAAAATAGAATTTTCGGTTTTCTTCATATCGAGTGACCTTGTTTAAATTAACAGGGAATAAAATTACGGTTGACGGGAGAGATCGTTGCAGCCAAGATCGGTATCGAAAATGAATTGACAAAAATGACAGGTTCCCAGTTCCGTAAATCACGTGTGCTGGTAACCGGATGTGAAGGTTTTGCAATGTTTTGAGCGTTGATAAAAAAATTTTTTTACGATACAGCGGAGGGGGAAAAAGGGGGGGGGGGCGGACTCTACTCCTATACATATTTTGTTAAAATGAAAAGAGGTAGCGGGTCAGTGGATCTAACGCTTTTTTAAGTGCATAATAATAATAGTAGTAGTATTCATAAATAACAATAATAATATTAATAATAGGCCCCCTTACATAACTTTCTAGGACGGAGTGAGTAGAAAATTCCCTACCCCTAATTAGTTTTTCGAGAGAAAAGGCTCGTGGGTACCTGAGCCCTCACGCTGCGGCGCCACTTGTGGAAATCGGTGCTTGTGTCTCTATCTATTTCCCTGTAGCAAACTTCCCAGCGATCACTCGTGTTACGACGTTTCTTATTTAAGATGAATAAACAACAGCTTTGCTGCAGCAGCGCATGCAGTATTTTCACGTGGACTTGGACTTCTAGTAATTCCCCCTGGTCTCTGGGTAGTGATATCGGACGCCCGTGTGCATTGTTGTGCACGTAAAAAAAATCCCTTGGCAGTTGGAAATCGAAAAGAGTAGCCTAACGGTGCTGCCCGGACAAAATTTGGAGTTAAAAATCTACCCAAAGTATTTCAGGGTCCTCGCCAGTGCTACAGAGTCTGTGCACTGTGCTGAGTTTTTTCGCACTCAGACTTGAGTTTGAAAAAAAACGCAGGGCACTTATAGGTTACTACCCGTGTACCATGATGGTGATCCGTTGTTCAAACCTCTATCAACCTTCATTAGTTCCGAATTGTTGTTTGCCTCCACCTTGGAGGTTGGTTGCAGTGTACTTTCCCTATGTGGTTTCCAGGGCCTAATTGGGTGGGGGGGAAGGGGGAATATAGAATATACCCACTGTCTCCCCAATAAGCATCTCGTAAACGTCGATTAATTAGAGGTTCTTCCTTTGTTTTCGGAGTGCATGTGCTTGAGACGCAGGGAATCGGCGTACATCTGTAAAACGGATGTGCACGCAAAACTGAAGTTCTCGAACACGGCCAAAGTTAAGAAGTGGACGAACAACCAGACCTTTCTGCAGAAGTTACACATATAAGCAAACCCACAGACACACACGCACGCGTGCACTAATATATTAATAATATTTTACCCTGCCGATGACAAATCAAACCCCTAATGTTATTATCTCCCACAGCCTCCTGTCCCTTCCTCCAGTCTCCCCCAGCCTCCTGTTCCCTTCCTCCAGTCTCCCACAGCCGAACTTGCCCTGGTATACTTAGATTCCCCCCTCTACAGATAATATCGGTGGGAAATAATGTGAAAATGTCCCCGTAACTGTGTCGGCTGTTGACCTAATGCACGAACATTGGGCTCATAAATTAGTGGCCCCCAGAGACCTGGATGTGAGTTTATTTGATCAAAGCGTCATCGATGCTCATAAACAACATCATAATTGTGTGTCAATGGCTTCACTGCTCTTTCAGGATGCGCGATAGACACTGTGTACGGGGGGAGATCCAGCATGCAGATTTGGAGAAGGGATTGCCGGGACCAGAGAAATTGAATGACTGGGGATGTTACAGGGGCAGGAATGAATTTCTTGGTGCGGACAATAATGGAAGAGATGTTTACAAGGGTGGAGATAGCCTACAGAACTCATAACAGTTTGTTCTCCGTTGTAGAATCTTTGGAGCACGGAGGAGCGGGCTGATAAAAGCACACACAGTGAGAAGTGCCTGGAGTACTGGACATTTGAGTTTGTAGGGGGTCGGTCAAGAAATGTCATGTACCCTAGAGAATAAAGTTAGAAAGATAGGGAGGATATGGGGAGAGGAGCATGCGATAGCAAAGGATAGAACGACTTGGTGTGTTGGTTGAGGGCCTATGCTCCATTGGGGGCTAGAAAGGCAGAAGAAGGGGTCGGTCAAGAAATTACCGCATTTTTGCTTTCTTTGTTTGGGGGGGGGGGGGGGGTGGGGGGGGGGGGGGATCTCCGTGACGAAGTGATCAAGCCGTCTGTCTCGCGCTTTGAAGGTCGTGGGTTCGTTTTTCGGTGGTACCATTCAGTTTACAAGTGCAATTTTTACTGAGGCCCTGCTCTGGGTGACGCTATCGATAGGCAGCCAGCTGTTCTGCGGAGAGACTAAGCCATATGGGATAAAACCCAGTGCCATGAAGTCGATCCTTCCTCTCACTGTTACCTTTGCTTTTGTGAAGATCCCTTTTCATGCTGTTAGGCGTATCGGGCATTTGGAAAGAGCACCTACATTGTGACAGACCAATCTTCACCAGGTTGGTCATGTGCTCAGCACTACACTGGCCGTCTCTACGTGCCTAGTACATACATCCTGGTACCCATTTTAGGCTGAGTCGACCTGCGACGCCCCATACCATGATGAAAATCCACACAGCCAACAGTGGGTTTTGATCACGGTACGTGGGAATTACGAGCCACGGACGCCGCTTTGCTTTTATTTTTGACGTATAAATATGTGACTGAGGCTGCGGTCCAGTACCCGAGGTCCAGTCCTGTTAATTTGTATTTGCTCATCTTATCCACTCCGTCTTCTACACTTGTCGTCGTAGGTCTCCTCTTAATCTCTTCTTCTTTGCGTTCATCAGCTGTAAACTCTGGTGGATAGTTCTGGTTGTTCATCCATGTCTGGACTGCAGCTCTGTTCAAGAACCTGAGTGTTGCATGTTCATCCGTTTGACAGATCTGACACATTTATGTGCAGACTGTTGGTTCCTTGCCTCTCAGGATGATGCGCTTTGACTTCGAAGGAAGCTCCTAATGTTGACTCTTACGACATGTTTTTGGGTTAGCAGTGGGTCTATTCTTGTTTTCCCTTTAGTAGGGCCCCGAACCCACTAGTGGTCGTCCTATTTATTATCATCATTATATTCTTACTGTTCTTAGTATTTTATCGCTGCTTTTACTTGTCATCGGTGCTCACAAACAATAATGAAAGAAATTATTTTAATGGTAGAAATAGCCTAAGGAACTCATGACAATTTGTTGTCTCTGAAATTTTTGGTCGCAAGGAGATGTGTACTTATAAACGCACACACAAGCACATACACACTCACACACACACACAGTGTGAATTGGATGCAGTTGCCGACCATCCATTTTGCAGTGGATCGGTCAAGAAATATCGGCTCATTTTTTTGTGGTCCACGTATCGTCAAGGGACTGCATCTGCAGTCAATTATTGGGGTACAGTTCAGTTAATCTTTCAATGCGCAGTAACTCTACACTCGTTGCCGTCGTCGTCCTTCTCCTCCTAATCATCATCAGCATTATTATCATCATTATCATCCTATTCTTTTTCATGTACTGTTGTTGCTGTCGCTGATTCTACTACTGCTTATATGGCTGCTACTACTGCTACAACAACTACTTCCACCACCACCACCACTACCAATACTACTGTTTCTGCTGCTACTACCACTGTAGTTGTAACTACTGCCACTTTTCATCGATGCTCACAAAAAAATAATAAAAGGGCAATGTAAAAGTGTTGAGATGTCTACCGAATTCAAAAGTTGCGTCTTCGGTAGAATAGTGAAGAGGGGGGACAATGACATCGTATTCAAATAAATTGTCAAAAAATAAGACTTCTCATGCGGCAAGTGCACATGTTTAGACGTTAGACAATTTATATGCTCGGGGGGAGCCTCGTTTCTGATAGCTGAAGCGTTGCAATGAAATCCATTTGATTTCTCTATTTTGTTTGTAATTATTTACATGGCTGAGAAAGTCTTTTCACACACACATAGGAAGTTGAAAATCATGACCAGACATATATTTTTTGGGACCACTGCGATATTTCCACGGACCAAAAGCGATCTGCAGACGTACGACTACAGACCATCTTCATATACTATGTCATTAGTTTGAAAAACACTTTCATAAACTGTTATCAATCGGTTGAAGAGCACTTTCACTGAGTATTTCAGTCGGTTGAAGAGCACTATCACAGATTATGTCATTTGGTAGAATAAACTACGTGATTCGGTTAAACAACACTTTCATAGACTACGTAATTCGTTTGACGAACATGTCACAGACTGTCCTTCGTTTGAAGAACACTTTAAGAGACTGTGTCCCTCGGTTGAAGAAACACTGTTAGGTTTTAGGGGAGGTGGTTTGGAAAAAGGGGGGGGGGGGGCCTTAACAGACCAACCGGAAGCAGAACGTAAAAAGCTACTTATTAGATAAAAGTAGAATAGTTATTTGTGGACAATATAAAACTTTTGTAGACAATATTTAACACGTGTTTTGAAAACTGAATACCGAAATTTTAAATCAAAACCCTACTTTGTTGGTGTATTATACTGATGGAGATAACGCAGGCACACATTTTGATTTTTTTTTTTTTTTTATCAAGGGTTTAATATAAATATTTGGGAGATGTGAATGTAAGTAACGTTACCTTGGTCGCTTGAGCGTTTACCTCTAATTTCCTCTTCGCCAAAGAGGTCTAAACATTGTTTAAATGTTTATTATTAACAATCGTAATAATGTATGCAATGGTAAATTAACACAATAAAAGTAACTGAAATAGCAAAATAAGCAGAAAGTAAGAACTGAAAAATAATACACATTTCTTTTTACCTCATGGTGGAGGGGTTGGGGAGTGGGGCGGGGAAGGAGGGGTGTTCTAACATCCATAGTGCGTTAGCGTCTGTACGTGGGCATAGACGCAGGCCTGACTATGAACATTTGTCTTGGGATTTCCCCAAATCCCCAAACCTTACTGGGAATGTCATCAAAGTCATCCTTGATAGTGCTGACGAGTACCATAAAACGGCTACCATATCTACAACTCGTCTGCCCTTCTTTCCTTCAGGCTTCTTTCAAGTGTTTACAGTCAAAGATATAAACTCCTACTATGAATCACTGTGTCTTTGTAGGATGGTCGCGGGAGAGGCAGATTTCACGACTGCTGTGAGAAGTGACATTGCATGCCCTAGAACAGTGGTTTTCAACCTTCCTAATACCGCGACCCTTTAGTACAGACCCTCGTGTTGAGGTGAGCCCACCAGCCCTACATTTATTTTTGTTGCCACTTCATATCTTCAATGAATGAGTGTTTTCCGATGGTCTTAAGCGGCCACTGTGAAAGGGTCTTTCGACTCTCCTAAAGGTCTCGACTCGCAGGCTGAGAACCGCTGCTCTTGAAGCAATACATTGTTTTTAATTTTGTTTTAAACTTTTCAATACTGTGCTGTTTTTATAACGTTTTACCACCACCATCATGTACCGTTTACCGTGTAAAACACCCACCATTTCACAATACTCCGGAAAGACATTTGGACGATTGCCAATCCTCTCTGCTGAGGGTCTGCGTGGTCTCGAGGCATGGTGTCCGCCTCGCGTGCTGGAGGTTCCGGGTTCAATCACCGATAAGGGCTGGGATTCTTTCAACGTGGACTTGGACTTCTAGTAATTCCCCATTGTCGCTGGGCACTGAGATTACAAGTCCGTGTGCATTGTTGCGCAAGTAAAAAAAAAATAACTTGGCAGTTGGAAATTGAAAAGAGTAGCCTAACGGCGCTACCCGGGCAAAATCTGGAGTTAGAAATCTACCCAAAGTATTTCAGGATCCTCGCCGGTGCTACAGAGTCTAAGCACTGTGCTGAGCTTCTTCAGACTCAGACTTGAGTTAGAAGAATACCGCAGCACTTATGGGTTACTACCCGTTTGCCATGATGTTGGTCCGTTGTTCAAACTTCAATCCCTCAGCAGGATAAAATGGGATCTCCTTCTCCTTCTTCTTCTTAGCGTCGTCAGCTGTAAACTCAGGTGGAGAACGCTCTGGTTGGTCGTCCTCCTGGATTTTTAATAGAGACCTTGAGTTTTGCGTGTGCACCCTTTTTATAGACCTGGCTTATTTGTATGCATTTGTTGATTTTTTGCCTTTAGGTACATGCACTCCGACCTTGAAGGAAACCAGCTTAAGTAGTCTCCTTCTATAATTGGCTTGTAGGGAGCAGTGGGTCCAAAATGTAGCCCCACAACCCACACGGGGACAGAGTGGTGTCAGGCTAGTAACTAGTTTAGCCGTTAGGAGTGTCCTAATTATAACATCTTTGGTAGTTAAACGGGACAGATGGGATTTGCCCTCTTCGTTTACCATCCGGTATGCGACCATTGTAGTCTCGGAGAGTTCAAACCTTCCAGGAAGTAGCAGTCACGGAGAAACCCTGCCAAATCATGCTGAGGTATTAGCCAGCAAAAGGTTTCTCAAATGTCCCCCGTCTATTGCCGTGCTTGTCGGTCCAGCGGCTTGTTTCGATGAGTAGGATGAGGAGGAGAAGAAGAAGAGGAAAAAGAAGAAGAAGAAGAAGAAGAAGAAGAAGAAGAAGAAGAAGAAGAAGAAGAAGAAGAAGAAGAAGAAGAAGAAGAAGAAGAAGAAGAAGAAGAAGAAGAAGAAGAAGAAGAAGAAGAAGAAGAAGAAGAAGAAGAAGAAGAAGAAGAAGAAGAAGAAGAAGAAGAAGAAGAAGAAGAAGAAGAAGAAGAAGAAGAAGAAGAAGAAGAAGAAGAAGAAGAAGAAGAAGAAGAAGAAGAAGAAGAAGAAGAAGAAGAAGAAGAAGAAGAAGAAGAAGAAGAAGAAGAAGAAGAAGAAGAAGAAGAAGAAGGAGAAGAAGGAGAGGAAGAAGTAGAAGACGAAGAAGAAGACGAAGAAGAAGAAGAAGAAGAAGAAGAAGAAGAAGAAGAAGAAGAAGAAGAAGAAGAAGAAGAAGAAGAAGAAGAAGAAGAAGAAGAAGAAGAAGAAGAAGAAGAAGAAGAAGAAGAAGAAGAAGAAGAAGAAGAGGAGGAGGAGGAGGAGGAGGAAAAGAAGAAGAAGAAGAAGAAGAAGAAGAAAAAGAAAAAGAAGAAGAAGAAGAAGAAAAGAAGAGAAGAAGAAGAAGAAAGAAGAAGAAGAAGAAGAAGAAGAAGAAGAAGAAGAAGAAGAAGAAGAAGAAGAAAAAGAAGAAGAAGAAGAAGAAGAAAGCAGAGGAGGACAAGGAAGCGGTGAAGAAGGAGGATGAGACAAATCAATATAATAATATATATGAAATTTCCCCCCCCCCCCCCCCCACAAAAGGAGGGGTTCTATACCTGGTGGGGGAACTTAGCCGTATTACGAATTAAGGTCAGGGACTCAGCTCCCACCCATAACATTTTTCAGCCGACGGACAAATTTGCCTACACCCTGTGGTTCTGATCAGCGCTGCTACTGTATATGAGAAAAGCAGGGACAACTCTGCAGATAATGCTAGCATCTACAAGAAGAAACCCATGAAACCAATGTATTCACTCTCCGCCTACCAAGTCAACTTAACCACACACACACACACACACACACACACACACAGACACACACACACACACACACGCACACAGACACACTCCTCGACCAAAGACCGGCTTCACCTGACATAAGCTCGCTGCCCCCAGTTTGAGAATCGCTGCGTTAAGGTATCGTTAGTCCGGTTTGGTGACGTCAGCTGCATGGACCCGTCAGCTAGAGCCGGTCTAGCCTCGACCACGACCAACTCAAGCTGACCCAAACTCGCTGCAACCAGTTTGAGTATCCCTACGTTAACCTATCGTTAGCCCGGTTTGGTGACGTCAACAGCATGGCACCATCTGCTGGAGCCGGTCTTGCCTCGACACTGGAGGCTGCCATCGACGGTGTGTGGGATTACCTGCACTTGTCGCAAGTGTGCAGGGAATTACCGCAAGAACGTCAGTTTCCCTGTTCGTGATAATTCGTTCTAGTTGGTGTAGATGCTCATGATGTTCCAGAAATCTGCAGCGGGCGTGAAGACTCCGTTTACGTCCGGAAGTGCGCCTCGTAAATCTTCACTCTGAATTTCGTTTTGACAGAAAAAACGTTGTCAAGCGTGACTGAAGACACTTTTGTAATGCACAGGTCTGGTGTGCATGTGTTGGGACTCTCTCGAGGGTGTCACTGTTGTCAAATTAAACGTAATGCTCAACAGACTTAGTAATAATTCAGTTTGCATACGTTTAGGATAACTCTTGTTACCGCCTCTCGAAGAAGTGATTATGTCCCATTATTAGGGCGATAAAACGACGAGAAAGAGCCGGTGCATTTTCATTAATTCTGTTTTCTAACACTGATCGCCTCATAATCTGAAGAGTTCGTGTGGAATTTTGCTCAATGGGATGTATATTTCTTAAACGAACTGTAAACTTGCTTCAAGTGAGGAGAATTGAGACTAGTGTGAACATGTGTGCAGAATAAATACGCATATATAACAATAAATAATATTCTTTCCGTCAAACGTCACTTAACGAAGAGCAGATGAGAAGGGTGTTGTCCGTGAGAAGTTTTTTTTTTTTTTTTTTTATCTTTCAAGAATTAGAAATTTTATTTACATCTATGAGTACAAAAAAGCAAGATAAACTTTCGTAACTCTTCAAAATGTTTGGAAGGCAAATATAGTTTTATAAATATTTATCTCCAAGGTTAAATCACTAACTCTTTGCAGAGCGGAAAAACGGAAACCGTCTTAAACTTTAGTTAATCTTCTATATTAATAAAAATGTTAATTTTCCGGTGTAGTTAACTAAAAACTCGGAAACTACTGACCCGATTGCTTTCAAATTTGCACACAACGTTGCCTTTGACTCCAAGCGTGATTTTTTTGTCAAACAATCGCATAATCCACGAACGACGTAGCTCCAGCAACGGTCAAATCATTATTTGTTTCGTTGCCGGCCCGAATTTGTTTTTAATTGATCGGCTAATTTTGGCTGCCGAGCGCTTATTTAATTTTGCATTATTATATAATTTCATTTCCACTATCTGCTCAAGTGTTTGGTAGCGTAGTTGGTAACAATTCTACTTATGATGCGAGTGACCCGTGTTCGATTCCCCGCTAGGTGATATAATATTTTTTTAGCCCCTAACTGGGTGGCTGGCACGTTGTGTTGTGGTTCATGGCTAGGCTGCGATATCTACGCCTTTTTCTGTTTTGGTGTTTACAGCTAGCCTACGACAGCGGCGACGTGATGCTCAATGGTCATGTCACGGGTATTCTTCGTTCGCCCTCGAGAGGGCCGTTGGCACGTTCTGTTGTGGTTTACAGCTAGGCTGCGATATCTGACCTAAACTCTTAAGTGTTCGGTAGTATAGTTGTCATCATTACATCCTTCACGCGTATGACCGGTGTTCGATTCCCCGCTGGGTGATAATTGTTCTTTTTCCCTTGAAAGAGTACTTGCTACGTTGTGCTGTGGGTTACAGCTAGGCTGTGATATCTGCGCCTTTTGCCCAAAGACATCCGATTTTATTTAAGTCACAATTAGCCTCCCCGCGACGCTTCTCGATCAAAAACTATTCGGCGATGACATAAACTTACCTAAGACGGCTTACAGTCCAGTTTAGTTTGGGTAGACACGGATGCCATGATCAGTTAAAAATCGCTTCTTCGGAGAGGGAGAGATGACGGGTGCGGGGTATTTTTCTCCGCTGTTCGTGAGTATTGTGTACTTTTTACTGTGGGTTCCATCACTGGTTACGTGATGACTTTGTTTTTCTTTCTATGTCGGGGGCAAAATTAAACTAAATAGTCCGTGGCGACAGCATGAGGCGCTAACTCCTCTTTTCTACACCAACCTACACAGACTGTAGTGACAGTTTTTGTTGTTGTTTGTTGTGATGGTGGTGGTGGTAGTGGTTGCAGTAGTACTGGTACTAGACGGATGATATGGTAGCTGTTACACTAGGCACATTTACCACTCAATACAAGTTAATGCTACCTATTTAAGTCTGAGTGGACACGGATGCCAAGCTCATATGGTGACTTTCCCATCCTTCAGAGAGGATGATATAATTAGGGGAAAATGGCGGGGGAGGGGCTATGCCAGACACAGTTAGCTGAGTGAGGTTAAAATATTTTACATTTCTCATTTTTTAACCATTTCTATTTTAATAATTTCGCCAGGTGATGATTTTTCAAATCTTCGGAGGAGACATGATTGGTGGCGGGGAGGGTGGGAATATAGGGGGGGGGGGGAGGGGTGTTATGCCAAACACAGTTAGCTGAAAGAGCTTACAATATTATATTAAAGTTCTCATTTAACTATTTCTATTTTTAATAATTTCACCAGGTGATGATTTTTCCTTCCTTCGTAGAGATAGATATGATTAGTGGAAAAGGGAGGGGGGGAATATGACTGGTGGAGGGGAAGGGAGGGGGTTATGCCAGACACAGTTAGCTGAGAGAGCTTAAAATATTATTTTACATTTCTCATTTTTTAACTATTTCTATTTTAATAATTTCGCCAGGTGATGATTTTTCAAATCTTCGAAGGAGACATGATTGGTGGAGGGGAGGGTGGGAAAAGAGAGGGGGGGGGGGGTTATGCCAAACACAGTTAGCTGAAAGAGCTTAAAATATTATATTAAAGTTCTCATTTAACTATTTCTATTTTTAATAATTTCACCAGGTGATGATTTTTCAAATCTTCTGAGAGGGAGATATGATTGGTGGAGGGGAGAAAAGGGGGGGGGGGGGTTATGCCAAACACAGTTAACTTAGAGAGCTTAAAATATTATATTAAAGTTCTCATTTCTTAACTATTTCTATTTTAAATAATTTCATCAGGTGTTGATTCTTCCTTCCTTCGGAGAGGGAGATGTGATTGGTGGAGGGGAGCGGGAGAATATGATCGGTGGAGGGGGAGGGAGGGGGTTATGCCAGACAAAGTTAGCTGAGAGAGCTTGAAATATTATTTTAAAGTTCTCATTTCTTAACTGTCTCTATTTTAATAATTTCGCCAGGTGATGATTTTTCAATCCTTCGGAGGGGGAGATATGATTGGTGGAAATGGGGAAAGAGGGGGGGGGGGGAGGGTATGCCAGACGCAGTTAGCTGAGAGAGATTAAAATATTATTTTTAAGTTCTTATTTCTTAACTATTTCTATTTTAATAACTTCGCCATGGAGGATTTTTCAATCCTTTGGAGAGGGAGATATGGCTTCACCCGATGATGATTTTTCAATCCTTCGGAGAGGAAGATATAATCAGGGGAGCGGAGGGGGGGTATGCCAAGCACATTTAGTTGAGAGAGCTTAAAATATTTTTTTAAAGTTCTCATTTCGTAACTATTTATATTTTAATAATTTCGCCAGGTGATGATTTTTCAATCCTACGGAGAGGGAGATATGACTGGGTCGAGGAGAGAGGAGAGAGAAGGGGGGGGGGGGGGATATGACAGACACCATTAGCTAAGAGCTATTTTCTTTCCTCTCCATTTCACCATTCTGGGCCACAGCAACGCGTCGCCGGGTACAGCTAGTACATTTATAAAATATAATGATATCGTCGTCAACGCACTATGTGCTTTTAAATGCGTGCTCAGTCTTTACGGCAGGGGACAACCTAAAGCAACTTTACTGACCATTCCTTTTGAAAGTGGGTTTATTTTTAAATTAAAAACAATGTTTGGTTCTTTATTAATATCCTACCACAGATGTCACGGGACAGTCTAACATTTTAGAGGGTGGCTTGCTGATGCTTTTAACGACCTCAGAACATCTAGATCTGGTTCTAACCCCAACCCACGTACGTCCCCCATTATTGAAAACATCTACTCCGGAATAGAGGCAAGCGTACTCACCACATCATTTATTGCGTATTTTATGGTTTTACTTTGCAGTAATTTACCGTTGCTTTTTAAATGTAACGACGCTCATATCGTTTTCAAATAAAAAACAAAAGTGACCTCCAGTGAAATTACCTGCAACTATCTTCTATTTCTATTACTTCTAAAGTATTGCAACAGAGTACAACAGTTCTAAGGCTAACCTTGTCTGCAATGAGCGTAACCTTCTCCAAACAATGCTAACTCGATGCATTATATGATGCATGCTTGCTTCCTCACTAGGACCCTTGCTGGCGCTGTGGAGTTGGTTGCACTCAGTGAGAGTCTGTAAGTGTAACTGAAGGAGTAGGTTTGGAATCGATGCAAATATAATCATCTTGTAGCAAGTCCTTGAGGACCATCGCTCTGGACACAGCACATCAGAAAGCCACCAAATCCCTTGCCAACTGACCCCCCCCCCCCCCCCCCCCCCCCCCCCCACCCCCACGTGAACTTTCGGGCCTAGGGTGTCCTTGATATCATCCTAGTTACAAGGTCGTGCTGGTCGATCCTTACATAATTTTCACAAAACTATACCCTCCATGCCACAGTGGTCTAGCGA
>CAJHNH020005485.1:0-20904 GCA_905116865.2 Candidula unifasciata
TATCATTTCACACTTGACGAGATACTCTAGATGAGAAATTGGACACTTTGGAGCTCACTTAGGTGACAGAAAAATAGATAAGATGAATGTGAAAAACAAATTTTACGAAGAAATGTTCCTAACAACTTGTTTGTGTCCTACCACTAAACAGTGAGTCCCAGACAATTATTTTACACATGAATAGACACGCTAGATGCAGAGTAGTTAAATTGGATGTCTGATTTTTCATTTTTGTACAATCTGGGGGCAACAATTGAGATAACATAAAAATGACCACAAGTGACAATTTTGCAGAATTTATTCCTTACGCGTTTGGCCAAAATAATATTTGCAAAAAAGTTGCCAAAATAGTCTCAGTCTATCATTTCACACTTGACGAGATACTCTAGATGAGAAATTGGACACTTTGGAGCTCATAGGTGACAGAAAAATAGATAAGATAAATGTGAAAAACAAATTTTACGAAGAAATGTTCCTAACAACTTGTTTGTGTCCTACCACTAAACATTAAGTCCCAGACAATTATTTTACACATGAATAGACACGCTAGATGCAGAGTAGGTAAACTGAATGTCTGATTTGGCATTTTGGTACAATCTGGGGGCAACAATTGAAATAACATAAAAATGACCACAGTGACAATTTTGCAGAATTTATGCCTTACGCGTTTGTCCAAAATAATATTTGCAAAAAAGTTGCCAATTTAGTCTCAGTCTATCATTTCACACTTGACGAGATACTCTAGATGAGAAATTGGACACTTTGGAGCTCATAGGTGACAGAAAAATAGATAAGATAAAAGTGAAAAACAAATTTTACGAAGAAATATTCCTAACAACTTGTTTGTGTCCTACCACTAAACAGTGTGTCCCAGACAATTATTTTACACATGAATAGACAAGCTAGATGCAGAGTAGTTAAACTGGATGTCTGATTTGGCCCTTTTGTACAATCTTGCGGCAACAATTGAGATAACATAAAAATGACCACAAGTGACAATTTTGCAGAATTTATGCCTTTCGCGTTTGGCCAAAATAATATTTGCAAAACAATTGCCAATTTAGTCTCAGTCTATCATTTCACACTTGACGAGATACTCTAGATGAGAAATTGGACACTTTGGAGCTCATAGGTGACAAACAAATAGATAAGATAAAAGTGAAAAACAAATTTTACGAAGAAATATTCCTTACAACTTGTTTGTGTCCTACCACTAAACAGTGAGTTCCAGACAATTATTTTACACATGAATAGACACGCTAGATGCAGAGTAGTTAAATTGGATGTCTGATTTGGCCTTTTTGTACAATCTGGGAGCAACAATTGAGATAACATAAAAATGACCACAGTGACAATTTTGCAGAATTTATGCCTTACGCGTTTGTCCAAAATAATATTTGCAAAAAAGTTGCCAATTTAGTCTCAGTCTATCATTTCACACTTGACGAGATACTCTAGATGAGAAATTGGACACTTTGGAGCTCGTTAGTGACAGAAAAATAGATAAGATAAAAGTGAAAAACAAATTTTACGAAGAAATGTTCCTAACAACTTGTTTGTGTCCTACCACTAAACAGTGAGTCCCAGACAATTATTTTACACATGAAAAGACACGCTAGATGCAGAGTAGGTCAACTGAATGTCTGATTTGGCATTTTGGTACAATCTGGGGGCAACAATTGAGATAACATAAAAATGACCACAAGTGACATTTTTCCAGAATTTATGCCTTTCGCGTTTGGCCAAAATAATATTTTCCAAAAAGTTGCCAATTTAGTCTCAGTCTATCATTTCACACTTGATGAGATACTCTAGGTGAGAAATTGGAGACTTTGGAGCTCATAGGTGACAGACAAATAGATAAGATAAAAGTGAAAAACAAATTTTACGAAGAAATGTTCCTAACAACTTGTTTGTGTCCTACCACTAAACAGTGAGTCCCAGGCAATTATTTTACACATGAATAGACACGCTAGATGCAGAGTAGTTTAATTGGATGTCTGATTCGGCCTTTTCGTACAATCCAGATATGAGCTCCAAAGTCTCCAATTTCTCATCTAGAGTATCTCGTCAAGTGTGAAATGATAGACTGAGACTAAATTGGCAACTTTTTTGGAAAATATTATTTTGGCCAAACGCGAAAGGCATAAATTCTGGAAAAATGTCACTTGTGGTCATTTTTATGTTATCTCAATTGTTGCCAATTGTGCCCGAGACTAAATTGGCAACTTTTTTGCAAATATTATTTTGGACAAACGCGTAAGGCATAAATTCTGCAAAATTGTCACTGTGGTCATTTTTATGTTATCTCAATTGTTGCTCCCAGATTGTACAAAAAGGCCAAATCAGACATCCAATTTAACTACTCTGCATCTAGCGTGTCTATTCATGTGTAAAATAATTGTCTGGGACTCACTGTTTAGTGGTAGGACACAAACAAGTTGTTAGGAATATTTCTTCGTAAAATTTGTTTTTCACTTTTATCTTATCTATTTTTTTGTCACCTATGAGCTCCAAAGTGTCCAATTTCTCATCTAGAGTATCTCGTCAAGTGTGAAATGATAGACTGAGACTAAATTGGCAACTTTTTTTGCAAATATTATTTTGGCCAAACGCGTAAGGAATAAATTCTACAAAATTGTCACTTGTGGTCATTATTATGTTATCTCAATTGTTGCCCCCAGATTGTACAAAAATGCCAAATCAGACATCCAATTTAACTACTCTGCATCTAGCGTGTCTATTCATGTGTAAAATAATTGTCTGGGACTCACTGTTTAGTGGTAGGACACAAACAAGTTGTTAGGAACATTTCTTCGTAAAATTTGTTTTTCACTTTTATCTTATCTATTTTCTGTCACCTATGAGCTCCAAAGTGTCCAATTTCTCATCTAGAGTATCTCGTCAAGTGTGAAATGATAGACTGAGACTAAATTGGCAATTTTTTTTGCAAATATTATTTTGGCCAAACGCGAAAGGCATAAATTCTGCAAAATTGTCACTTGTGGTCATTTTTATGTTATCTCAATTGTTGCCCCCAGATTGTACAAAAATGCCAAATCAGACATCCAGTTTAACTACTCTGCATCTAGCGTGTCTATTCATGTGTAAAATAATTGTCTGGGACTCACTGTTTAGTGGTAGGACACAAACAAGTTGTTAGGAACATTTCTTCGTAAAATTTGTTTTTCACTTTTATCTTATCTATTTTTCTGTCACCTATGAGCTCCAAAGTGTCCAATTTCTCATCTAGAGTATCTCGTCAAGTGTGAAATGATAGACTGAGACTAAATTGGCACTTTTTTTGCAAATATTATTTTGGCCAAACGCGTAAGGCATAAATTCTGCAAAATTGTCACTTGTGGTCATTTTTATGTTATCTCAATTGTTGCCCCCAGATTGTACAAAAATGCCAAATCAGACATTCAGTTTAACTACTCTGCATCTAGCGTGTCTATTCATGTGTAAAATAATTGTCTGGGACTCACTGTTTAGTGGTAGGACACAAACAAGTTGTTAGGAACATTTCTTCGTAAAATTTGTTTTTCACTTTTATCTTATCTATTTTTCTGTCACCTATGAGCTCCAAAGTGTCCAATTTCTCATCTAGAGTATCTCGTCAAGTGTGAAATGATAGACTGAGACTAAATTGGCAACTTTTGCAAAAATATTATTTTGGCCAAACGCGTAAGGCATAAATTCTGCAAAATTGTCACTTGTGGTCATTTTTATGTTATCTCAATTGTTGCCCCCAGATTGTACAAAAATGCCAAATCAGACATCCAGTTTAACTACTCTGCATCTAGCGTGTCTATTCATGTGTAAAATAATTGTCTGGGACTCACTGTTTAGTGGTAGGACACAAACAAGTTGTTAGGAACATTTCTTCGTAAAATTTGTTTTTCACTTTTATCTTATCTATTTTTCTGTCACCTATGAGCTCCAAAGTGTCCAATTTCTCATCTAGAGTATCTCGTCAAGTGTGAAATGATAGACTGAGACTAAATTGGCAATTTTTTTTTTTTGGAAAATATTATTTTGGCCAAACGCGAAAGGCATAAATTCTGCAAAATTGTCACTTGTGGTCATTTTTATGTTATCTCAATTGTTGCCCCCAGATTGTACAAAAATGCCAAATCAGACATCCAGTTTAACTACTCTGCATCTAGCGTGTCTATTCATGTGTAAAATAATTGTCTGGGACTCACTGTTTAGTGGTAGGACACAAACAAGTTGTTAGGAACATTTCTTCGTAAAATTTGTTTTTCACTTTTATCTTATCTATTTTTCTGTCACCTATGAGCTCCAAAGTGTCCAATTTCTCATCTAGAGTATCTCGTCAAGTGTGAAATGATAGACTGAGACTAAATTGGCAACTTTTTTTGCAAATATTATTTTGGCCAAACGCGTAAGGCATAAATTCGGCAAAATTGTCACTTGTGGTCATTTTTATGTTATCTCAATTGTTGCCCCCCCAGATTGTACAAAAATGCCAAATCAGACATCCAGTTTAACTACTCTGCATCTAGCGTGTCTATTCATGTGTAAAATAATTGTCTGGGACTCACTGTTTAGTGGTAGGACACAAACAAGTTGTTAGGAACATTTCTTCGTAAAATTTGTTTTTTAACTTTTATCTTATCTATTTTTCTGTCATCTACGAGCTCCAAAGTGTCCAATTTCTCATCTAGAGTATCTCGTCAAGTGTGAAATGATAGACTGAGACTAAATTGGCAACTTTTTTGCAAATATTATTTTGGCCAAACGCGAAAGGCATAAATTCTGCAAAATTGTCACTTGTGGTCATTTTTTTATGTTATCTCAATTGTTGCCCCCAGATTGTACAAAAATGCCAAATCAGACATCCAGTTTAACTACTCTGCATCTAGCGTGTCTATTCATGTGTAAAATAATTGTCTGGGACTCACTGTTTAGTGGTAGGACACAAACAAGTTGTTAGGAACATTTCTTCGTAAAATTTGTTTTTCACTTTTATCTTATCTATTTTTCTGTCACCTATGAGCTCCAAAGTGTCCAATTTCTCATCTAGAGTATCTCGTCAAGTGTGAAATGATAGACTGAGACTAAATTGGCAACTTTTTTGCAAAAATATTATTTTGGCCAAACGCGTAAGGCATAAATTCTGCAAAATTGTCACTTGTGGTCATTTTTATGTTATCTCAATTGTTGCCCCCAGATTGTACAAAAATGCCAAATCAGACATCCAGTTTAACTACTCTGCATCTAGCGTGTCTATTCATGTGTAAAATAATTGTCTGGGACTCACTGTTTAGTGGTAGGACACAAACAAGTTGTTAGGAACATTTCTTCGTAAAATTTGTTTTTCACTTTTATCTTATCTATTTTTCTGTCACCTATGAGCTCCAAAGTGTCCAATTTCTCATCTAGAGTATCTCGTCAAGTGTGAAATGATAGACTGAGACTAAATTGGCAACTTTTTTGCAAATATTATTTTGGCCAAACGCGTAAGGCATAAATTCTGCAAAATTGTCACTTGTGGTCATTTTTATGTTATCTCAATTGTTGCCCCCAGATTGTACAAAAATGCCAAATCAGACATCCAGTTTAACTACTCTGCATCTAGCGTGTCTATTCATGTGTAAAATAATTGTCTGGGACTCACTGTTTAGTGGTAGGACACAAACAAGTTGTTAGGAACATTTCTTCGTAAAATTTGTTTTTCACTTTTATCTTATCTATTTTTCTGTCACCTATGAGCTCCAAAGTGTCCAATTTCTCATCTAGAGTATCTCGTCAAGTGTGAAATGATAGACTGAGACTAAATTGGCAACTTTTTTGCAAATATTATTTTTGGCCAAACGCGTAAGGCATAAATTCTGCAAAATTGTCACTTGTGGTCATTTTTATGTTATCTCAATTGTTGCCCCCAGATTGTACAAAAATGCCAAATCAGACATCCAGTTTAACTACTCTGCATCTAGCGTGTCTATTCATGTGTAAAATAATTGTCTGGGACTCACTGTTTAGTGGTAGGACACAAACAAGTTGTTAGGAACATTTCTTCGTAAAATTTGTTTTTCACTTTTATCTTATCTATTTTTCTGTCACAACGAGCTCCAAAGTGTCCAATTTCTCATCTAGAGTATCTCGTCAAGTGTGAAATGATAGACTGAGACTAAATTTGCAAACTTTTTTGCAAATATTATTTTGGCCAAACGCGAAAGGCATAAATTCTGCAAAATTGTCACTTGTGGTCATTTTTATGTTATCTCAATTGTTGCCCCCAGATTGTACAAAAATGCCAAATCAGACATCCAGTTTAACTACTCTGCATCTAGCGTGTCTATTCATGTGTAAAATAATTGTCTGGGACTCACTGTTTAGTGGTAGGACACAAACAAGTTGTTAGGAACATTTCTTCGTAAAATTTGTTTTTCACTTTTATCTTATCTATTTTTCTGTCACTATGAGCTCCAAAGTGTCCAATTTCTCATCTAGAGTATCTCGTCAAGTGTGAAATGATAGACTGAGACTAAATTGGCAACTTTTTTTTGCAAATATTATTTTGGCCAAACGCGTAAGGCATAAATTCTGCAAAATTGTCACTTGTGGTCATTTTTATGTTATCTCAATTGTTGCCCCCAGATTGTACAAAATGCCAAATCAGACATCCAGTTTAACTACTCTGCATCTAGCGTGTCTATTCATGTGTAAAATAATTGTCTGGGACTCACTGTTTAGTGGTAGGACACAAACAAGTTGTTAGGAACATTTCTTCGTAAAATTTGTTTTTCACTTTTATCTTATCTATTTTTCTGTCACCTATGAGCTCCAAAGTGTCCAATTTCTCATCTAGAGTATCTCGTCAAGTGTGAAATGATAGACTGAGACTAAATTGGCAATTTTTTGCAAATATTATTTTGGCCAAACGCGAAAGGCATAAATTCTGCAAAATTGTCACTTGTGGTCATTTTTATGTTATCTCAATTGTTGCCCCCAGATTGTACAAAAATGCCAAATCAGACATCCAGTTTAACTACTCTGCATCTAGCGTGTCTATTCATGTGTAAAATAATTGTCTGGGACTCACTGTTTAGTGGTAGGACACAAACAAGTTGTTAGGAACATTTCTTCGTAAAATTTGTTTTTCACTTTTATCTTATCTATTTTTCTGTCACCTATGAGCTCCAAAGTGTCCAATTTCTCATCTAGAGTATCTCGTCAAGTGTGAAATGATAGACTGAGACTAAATTGGCAACTTTTTTGCAAAAATATATTTGGCCAAACGCGTAAGGCATAAATTCTGCAAAATTGTCACTTGTGGTCATTTTTATGTTATCTCAATTGTTGCCCCCAGATTGTACAAAAATGCCAAATCAGACATCCAGTTTAACTACTCTGCATCTAGCGTGTCTATTCATGTGTAAAATAATTGTCTGGGACTCACTGTTTAGTGGTAGGACACAAACAAGTTGTTAGGAACATTTCTTCGTAAAATTTGTTTTTCACTTTTATCTTATCTATTTTTCTGTCACCTATGAGCTCCAAAGTGTCCAATTTCTCATCTAGAGTATCTCGTCAAGTGTGAAATGATAGACTGAGACTAAATTGGCAACTTTTTTTGCAAATATTATTTTGGCCAAACGCGAAAGGCATAAATTCTGCAAAATTGTCACTTGTGGTCATTTTTATGTTATCTCAATTGTTGCCCCCAGATTGTACAAAAATGCCAAATCAGACATCCAGTTTAACTACTCTGCATCTAGCGTGTCTATTCATGTGTAAAATAATTGTCTGGGACTCACTGTTTAGTGGTAGGACACAAACAAGTTGTTAGGAACATTTCTTCGTAAAATTTGTTTTTCACTTTTATCTTATCTATTTTTCTGTCACCTATGAGCTCCAAAGTGTCCAATTTCTCATCTAGAGTATCTCTCGTCAAGTGTGTGAAATGATAGACTGAGACTAAATTGGCAACTTTTTTGCAAAATATTATTTTGGCCAAACGCGAAAGGCATAAATTCTGCAAAATTGTCACTTGTGGTCATTTTTATGTTATCTCAATTGTTGCCCCCAGATTGTACCAAAAATGCCAAATCAGACATCCAGTTTAACTACTCTGCATCTAGCGTGTCTATTCATGTGTAAAATAATTGTCTGGGACTCACTGTTTAGTGGTAGGACACAAACAAGTTGTTAGGAACATTTCTTCGTAAAATTTGTTTTTCACTTTTATCTTATCTATTTTTCTGTCACCAACGAGCTCCAAAGTGTCCAATTTCTCATCTAGAGTATCTCGTCAAGTGTGAAATGATAGACTGAGACTAAATTGGCAACTTTTTTGAAAATATTATTTTGGCCAAACGCGTAAGGCATAAATTCTGCAAAATTGTCACTTGTGGTCATTTTTATGTTATCTCAATTGTTGCCCCCAGATTGTACAAAATGCCAAATCAGACATCCAGTTTAACTACTCTGCATCTAGCGTGTCTATTCATGTGTAAAATAATTGTCTGGGACTCACTGTTTAGTGGTAGGACACAAACAAGTTGTTAGGAACATTTCTTCGTAAAATTTGTTTTTCACTTTTATCTTATCTATTTTTCTGTCACCTATGAGCTCCAAAGTGTCCAATTTCTCATCTAGAGTATCTCGTCAAGTGTGAAATGATAGACTGAGACTAAATTGGCAACTTTTTTGCAAATATTATTTTGGCCAAACGCGTAAGGCATAAATTCTGCAAAATTGTCACTTGTGGTCATTTTTATGTTATCTCAATTGTTGCCCCCAGATTGTACAAAAATGCCAAATCAGACATCCAGTTTAACTACTCTGCATCTAGCGTGTCTATTCATGTGTAAAATAATTGTCTGGGACTCACTGTTTAGTGGTAGGACACAAACAAGTTGTTAGGAACATTTCTTCGTAAAATTTGTTTTTCACTTTTATCTTATCTATTTTTCTGTCACCTATGAGCTCCAAAGTGTCCAATTTTTCTCATCTAGAGTATCTCGTCAAGTGTGAAATGATAGACTGAGACTAAATTGGCAACTTTTTTTTGCAAAATATTATTTTGGCCAAACGCGAAAGGCATAAATTCTGGAAAATTGTCACTTGTGGTCATTTTTATGTTATCTCAATTGTTGCCCCCAGATTGTACAAAAATGCCAAATCAGACATTCAGTTTAACTACTCTGCATCTAGCGTGTCTATTCATGTGTAAAATAATTGTCTGGGACTCACTGTTTAGTGGTAGGACACAAACAAGTTGTTAGGAACATTTCTTCGTAAAATTTGTTTTTCACTTTTATCTTATCTATTTTTCTGTCACCTATGAGCTCCAAAGTGTCCAATTTCTCATCTAGAGTATCTCGTCAAGTGTGAAATGATAGACTGAGACTAAATTGGCAACTTTTTTGCAAATATTATTTTGGCCAAACGCGTAAGGCATAAATTCTGCAAAATTGTCACTTGTGGTCATTTTTATGTTATCTCAATTGTTGCCCCCAGATTGTACAAAAATGCCAAATCAGACATCCAGTTTAACTACTCTGCATCTAGCGTGTCTATTCATGTGTAAAATAATTGTCTGGGACTCACTGTTTAGTGGTAGGACACAAACAAGTTGTTAGGAACATTTCTTCGTAAAATTTGTTTTTCACTTTTATCTTATCTATTTTTCTGTCACCTATGAGCTCCAAAGTGTCCAATTTCTCATCTAGAGTATCTCGTCAAGTGTGAAATGATAGACTGAGACTAAATTGGCAACTTTTTTGCAAATATTATTTTGGCCAAACGCGTAAGGCATAAATTCTGCAAAATTGTCACTTGTGGTCATTTTTATGTTATCTCAATTGTGCCCCCAGATTGTACAAAAATGCCAAATCAGACATCCAGTTTAACTACTCTGCATCTAGCGTGTCTATTCATGTGTAAAATAATTGTCTGGGACTCACTGTTTAGTGGTAGGACACAAACAAGTTGTTAGGAACATTTCTTCGTAAAATTTGTTTTTCACTTTTATCTTATCTATTTTTCTGTCACCTATGAGCTCCAAAGTGTCCAATTTCTCATCTAGAGTATCTCGTCAAGTGTGAAATGATAGACTGAGACTAAATTGGCAACTTTTTTGCAAATATTATTTTGGACAAACGCGTAAGGCATAAATTCTGCAAAATTGTCACTTGTGGTCATTTTTATGTTATCTCAATTGTTGCCCCCAGATTGTACCAAAATGCCAAATCAGACATTCAGTTTAACTACTCTGCATCTAGCGTGTCTATTCATGTGTAAAATAATTGTCTGGGACTCACTGTTTAGTGGTAGGACACAAACAAGTTGTTAGGAACATTTCTTCGTAAATTTGTTTTTCACTTTTATCTTATCTATTTTTCTGTCACCTATGAGCTCCAAAGTGTCCAATTTCTCATCTAGAGTATCTCGTCAAGTGTGAAATGATAGACTGAGACTAAATTGGCAACTTTTTTGCAAATATTATTTTGGCCAAACGCGTAAGGCATAAATTCTGCAAAATTGTCACTTGTGGTCATTTTTATGTTATCTCAATTGTTGCCCCCAGATTGTACCAAAATGCCAAATCAGACATCCAGTTTAACTACTCTGCATCTAGCGTGTCTATTCATGTGTAAAATAATTGTCTGGGACTCACTGTTTAGTGGTAGGACACAAACAAGTTGTTAGGAACATTTCTTCGTAAAATTTGTTTTTCACTTTTATCTTATCTATTTTTCTGTCACCTATGAGCTCCAAAGTGTCAAATTTCTCATCTAGAGTATCTCGTCAAGTGTGAAATGATAGACTGAGACTAAATTGGCAACTTTTTTGAAAATATTATTTTGGCCAAACGCGAAAGGCATAAATTCTGCAAAATTGTCACTTGTGGTCATTTTTATGTTATCTCAATTGTTGCCCCCAGATTGTACAAAAATGCCAAATCAGACATCCAGTTTAACTACTCTGCATCTAGCGTGTCTATTCATGTGTAAAATAATTGTCTGGGACTCACTGTTTAGTGGTAGGACACAAACAAGTTGTTAGGAACATTTCTTCGTAAAATTTGTTTTTTCACTTTTATCTTATCTATTTTTCTGTCACCTATGAGCTCCAAAGTGTCCAATTTCTCATCTAGAGTATCTCGTCAAGTGTGAAATGATAGACTGAGACTAAATTGGCAACTTTTTTGGAAAATATTATTTTGGCCAAACGCGAAAGGCATAAATTCTGGAAAAATGTCACTTGTGGTCATTTTTATGTTATCTCAATTGTTGCCCCCAGATTGTACCAAAATGCCAAATCAGACATTCAGTTTACCTACTCTGCATCTAGCGTGTCTATTCATGTGTAAAATAATTGTCTGGGACTCAATGTTTAGTGGTAGGACACAAACAAGTTGTTAGGAACATTTCTTCGTAAAATTT
This sequence comes from Candidula unifasciata, assembly GCA_905116865.2. Classification (NCBI taxonomy): domain Eukaryota; kingdom Metazoa; phylum Mollusca; class Gastropoda; order Stylommatophora; family Geomitridae; genus Candidula; species Candidula unifasciata. The sequence continues at coordinate 11,421 of CAJHNH020005485.1, forward strand.
GTTTTTCACTTTTATCTTATCTATTTTTCTGTCACCTATGAGCTCCAAAGTGTCCAATTTATCATCTAGAGTATCTCGTCAAGTGTGAAATGATAGACTGAGACTAAATTGGCAACTTTTTTGCAAATATGATTTTGGCCAAACGCGTAAGGCATACATTCTGCAAAATTGTCACTTGTGGTCATTTTTATGTTATCTCAATTGTTGCCCCCAGATTGTACCAAAATGCCAAATCAGACATTCAGTTTACCTACTCTGCATCTAGCGTGTCTATTCATGTGTAAAATAATTGTCTGGGACTCAATGTTTAGTGGTAGGACACAAACAAGTTGTTAGGAACATTTCTTCGTAAAATTTGTTTTTCACTTTTATCTTATCTATTTTTCTGTCACCTACGAGCTCCAAAGTGTCCAATTTATCATCTAGAGTATCTCGTCAAGTGTGAAATGATAGACTGAGACTAAATTGGCAACTTTTTTGCAAATATTATTTTGGCCAAACGCGTAAGGCATAAATTCTGCAAAATTGTCACTTGTGGTCATTTTTATGTTATCTCAATTGTTGCCCCCAGATTGTACCAAAATGCCAAATCAGACATTCAGTTTACCTACTCTGCATCTAGCGTGTCTATTCATGTGTAAAATAATTGTCTGGGACTCAATGTTTAGTGGTAGGACACCAACAAGTTGTTAGTAACATTTCTTTGTAAAATTTGTTTTTCACTTTTATTTTATCTATTTTTCTGCCACCGACGTGCTCCAAAGTGTCTAATTTATTATCTAGAGTATCTCTTCTGGTGTGAAATGATAGACAGAGACTAAATTTGCAGTTTTTGGACAATGTGATTTGAGCAAACGCGATAGGCGTGCACCTGTGTAAAATTGTCACTTGTGGTCATTTTTATGTTATCTCAATTGTTGCCCGCAGATTGTATCAAAATTCCAGATCAGACATCCAGTTTACCTACTCTGCATCTAGCGTGTCTATTCATGTGTAAAATAATTGTCTGGGACTCACTGTTTAGTGGTAGGACACAAACAAGTTGTTAGGAACATTTCTTCGTAAAATTTGTTTTTCACTTTTATCTTATCTATTTTTCTGTCACCTATGAGCTCCAAAGTGTCAAATTTCTCATCTAGAGTATCTCGTCAAGTGTGAAATGATAGACTGAGACTAAATTGGCAACTTTTTTGCAAATATGATTTTGGCCAAACGCGTAAGGCATACATTCTGCAAAATTGTCACTTGTGGTCATTTTTATGTTATCTCAATTGTTGCCCCCAGATTGTACCAAAATGCCAAATCAGACATTCAGTTTACCTACTCTGCATCTAGCGTGTCTATTCATGTGTAAAATAATTGTCTGGGACTCAATGTTTAGTGGTAGGACACCAACAAGTTGTTAGGAACATTTCTTTGTAAAATTTGTTTTTCACTTTTATTTTATCTATTTTTCTGCCACCGACGTGCTCCAAAGTGTCCAATTTATTATCTAGAGTATCTCTTCTAGTGTGAAATGATAGACAGAGACTAAATTTGCAGTTTTTGGACAATGTGATTTGAGCAAACGCGATAGGCGTGCACCTGTGTAAAATTGTCACTTGTGGTCATTTTTATGTTATCTCAATTGTTGCCCGCAGATTGTATCAAAATGCCAGATCAGACATCCAGTTTACCTACTCTGCATCTAGCGTGTCTATTCATGTGTAAAATAATTGTCTGGGACTCAATGTTTAGTGGTAGGACACCAACAAGTTGTTAGTAACATTTCTTTGTAAAATTTGTTTTTCACTTTTATTTTATCTTTTCTTCTGCCACCGACGTGCTCCAACGTGTCTAATTTATTATCTAGAGTATCTCTTCTAGTGTGAAATGATAGACAGAGACTAAATTTGCAGTTTTTTGGACAATGTGATTTGAGCAAACGCGATAGGCGTGCACCTGTGTAAAATTGTCACTTGTGGTCATTTTTATGTTATCTCAATTGTTGCCCGCAGATTGTACCAAAATGTCAGATCAGACATCCAGTTTACCTACTCTGCATCTAGCGTGTCTATTCATGTGTAAAATAATTGTCTGGGACTCAATGTTTAGTGGTAGGACACCAACAAGTTGTTAGGAACATTTCTTTGTAAAATTTGTTTTTCACTTTTATCTTATCTTTTTTTCTGCCACCGACGTGCTCCAAAGTGTCCAATTTATTATCTAGAGTATCTCTTCTAGTGTGAAATGATAGACAGAGACTAAATTTGCAGTTTTTGGACAATGTGATTTGAGCAAACGCGATAGGCGTGCACCTGTGTAAAATTGTCACTTGTGGTCATTTTTATGTTATCTCAATTGTTGCCCGCAGATTGTACCAAAATGTCAAATCAGACATCCAGTTTACCTACTCTGCATCTAGCGTGTCTATTCATGTGTAAAATAATTGTCTGGGACTCAATGTTTAGTGGTAGGACACCAACAAGTTGTTAGGAACATTTCTTTGTAAAATTGTTTTTTTCACTTTTATCTTATCTTTTTATTTTTTCTGCCACCGACGTGCTCCAAAGTGTCCAATTTCTTATCTAGAGTATCTCTTCTTCTAGTGTGAAATGATAGACAGAGACTAAATTTGCAGTTTTTGGACAATGTGATTTGAGCAAACGCGATAGGCGTGCACCTGTGTAAAATTGTCACTTGTGGTCATTTTTATGTTATCTCAATTGTTGCCACCAGATTGTACCAAAATGTCAAATCAGACATCCAGTTTACCTACTCTGCATCTAGCGTGTCTATTCATGTGTAAAATAATTGTCTGGGACTCAATGTTTAGTGGTAGGACACCAACAAGTTGTTAGGAACATTTCTTTGTAAAAATTTTTTTTTTCACTTTTATTTTTTATCTATTTTTCTGCCACCGACGTGCTCCAAAGTGTCCAATTTATCATCTAGAGTATCTCTTCTAGTGTGAAATGATAGACAGAGACTAAATTTGCAGTTTTTGGACAATGTGATTTGAGCAAACGCGATAGGCGTGCACCTGTGTAAAATTGTCACTTGTGGTCATTTTTATGTTATCTCTCAATTGTTGCCCGCAGATTGTACCAAAATGTCAAATCAGACATCCAGTTTACCTACCTACTCTGCATCTAGCGTGTCTATTCATGTGTAAAATAATTGTCTGGGACTCAATGTTTAGTGGTAGGACACCAACAAGTTGTTAGGAACATTTCTTTGTAAAATTTGTTTTTCACTTTTTTATCTTATCTATTTTTCTGCCACCGACGTGCTCCAAGTGTCCAATTTATTATCTAGAGTATCTCTTCTAGTGTGAAATGATAGACAGAGACTAAATTTGCAGTTTTTTTGGACAATGTGATTTGAGCAAACGCGATAGGCGTGCACCTGTGTAAAATTGTCACTTGTGGTCATTTTTATGTTATCTCAATTGTTGCCCGCAGATTGTACCAAAATGTCAAATCAGACATCCAGTTTACCTACTCTGCATCTAGCGTGTCTATTCATGTGTAAAATAATTGTCTGGGACTCAATGTTTAGTGGTAGGACACCAACAAGTTGTTAGGAACATTTCTTGTAAAAAATTTTTTTTTCACTTTTTTATTTTATCTTTTTTTCTGCCACCGACGTGCTCCAAAGTGTCCAATTTCTCATCTAGAGTATCTCTTCTAGTGTGAAATGATAGACAGAGACTAAATTTGCAGTTTTTGACAATGTGATTTGAGCAAACGCGATAGGCGTGCACCTGTGTAAAATTGTCACTTGTGGTCATTTTTTATGTTATCTCAATTGTTGCCCGCAGATTGTATCAAAATGCCAGATCAGACATCCAGTTTACCTACTCTGCATCTAGCGTGTCTATTCATGTGTAAAATAATTGTCTGGGACTCAATGTTTAGTGGTAGGACACCAACAAGTTGTTAGGAACATTTCTTTGTAAAATTTTTTTTTTCACTTTTATTTTATCTTTTTTTTCTGCCACCGACGTGCTCCAAAGTGTCCAATTTATTCATCTAGAGTATCTCTTCTAGTGTGAAATGATAGACAGAGACTAAATTTGCAGTTTTTGGACAATGTGATTTTTGAGCAAACGCGATAGGCGTGCACCTGTAAAAAAATTGTCACTTGTGGTCATTTTTATGTTATCTCAATTGTTGCCCGCAGATTGTACCAAAATGTCAAATCAGACATCCAGTTTACCTACTCTGCATCTAGCGTGTCTATTCATGTGTAAAATAATTGTCTGGGACTCAATGTTTAGTGGTAGGACACACAAACAAGTTGTTAGGAACATTTCTTTGTAATTTTTTTTTCACTTTTTTATTTTATCTTTTTTTTCTGCCACCGACGTGCTCCAAAGTGTCCAATTTCTCATCTAGAGTATCTCTTCTAGTGTGAAATGATAGACAGAGACTAAATTTGCAAATTTTTTTTGGACAATGTGATTTTTGAGCAAACGCGATAGGCGTGCACCTGTGTAAAATTGTCACTTGTGGTCATTTTTATGTTATCTCAATTGTTGCCCGCAGATTGTACCAAAATGCCAGATCAGACATCCAGTTTACCTACTCTGCATCTAGCGTGTCTATTCATGTGTAAAATAATTGTCTGGGACTCAATGTTTAGTGGTAGGACACCAACAAGTTGTTAGGAACATTTTCTTTGTAAAATTTTTTTTTTCACTTTTATTTTATCTATTTTTCTGCCACCGACGTGCTCCAAAGTGTCCAATTTATTATCTAGAGTATCTCTTCTAGTGTGAAATGATAGACAGAGACTAAATTTGCAGTTTTTGGACAATGTGATTTGAGCAAACGCGATAGGCGTGCACCTGTGTAAAATTGTCACTTGTGGTCATTTTTATGTTATCTCAATTGTTGCCCGCAGATTGTACCAAAATGTCAAATCAGACATCCAGTTTACCTACTCTGCATCTAGCGTGTGTCTATTCATGTGTAAAATAATTGTCTGGGACTCAATGTTTTTAGTGGTAGGACACCAACAAGTTGTTAGGAACATTTCTTTGTAAAATTTTTTTTTTCACTTTTTATTTTATCTTTTTTTCTGCCACCGACGTGCTCCAAAGTGTCCAATTTCTCATCTAGAGTATCTCTTCTAGTGTGAAATGATAGACAGAGACTAAATTTGCAGTTTTTGGACAATGTGATTTGAGCAAACGCGATAGGCGTGCACCTGTGTAAAATTGTCACTTGTGGTCATTTTTATGTTATCTCAATTGTTGCCCGCAGATTGTACCAAAATGTCAAATCAGACATCCAGTTTACCTACTCTGCATCTAGCGTGTCTATTCGTGTGTAAAATAATTGTCTTGGACTCAATGTTTAGTGGTAGGACACCAACAAGTTGTTAATAACATTTCTTTGTAAAATTTGTTTTTCACTTTTATTTTATCTTTTTTTTTCTGCCACCGACGTGCTCCAAAGTGTCAAATTTATCATCTAGAGTATCTCTTCTAGTGTGAAATAATAGACAGAGACTAAATTTGCAGTTTTTGGACAATGCGATTTGAGCAAACGCGATAGGCGTGCACCTGTGTAAAATTGTCACTTGTGGTCATTTTTATGTTATCTCAATTGTTGCCCGCAGATTGTACCAAAATGTCAAATCAGACATCCAGTTTACCTACTCTGCATCTAGCTTGTCTATTCATGTGTAAAATAATTGTCTGGGACTCAATGTTTAGTGGTAGGACACCAACAAGTTGTTAGGAACATTTCTTTGTAAAATTTTTTTTTCACTTTTATTTTATCTATTTTTCTGCCACCGACGTGCTCCAAAGTGTCCAATTTATTATCTAGAGTATCTCTTCTAGTGTGAAATGATAGACAGAGACTAAATTTGCAGTTTTTTTGGACAATGTGATTTGAGCAAACGCGATAGGCGTGCACCTGTGTAAAATTGTCACTTGTGGTCATTTTTATGTTATCTCAATTGTTGCCCGCAGATTGTACCAAAATGTCAAATCAGACATCCAGTTTACCTACTCTGCATCTAGCGTGTCTATTCATGTGTAAAATAATTGTCTGGGACTCAATGTTTAGTGGTAGGACACCAACAAGTTGTTTAGGAACATTTCTTTGTAAAATTTGTTTTTCACTTTTATTTTATCTATTTTTTTTTCTGCCACCGACGTGCTCAAAAGTGTCCAATTTATTATCTAGAGTATCTCTTCTAGTGTGAAATGATAGACAGAGACTAAATTTGCAGTTTTTGGACAATGTGATTTGAGCAAACGCGATAGGCGTGCACCTGTGTGTAAAATTGTCACTTGTGGTCATTTTTATGTTATCTCAATTGTTGCCCCCAGATTGTACCAAAATGTCAAATCAGACATCCAGTTTACCTACTCTGCATCTAGCGTGTCTATTCATGTGTAAAATAATTGTCTGGGACTCAATGTTTTAGTGGTAGGACACCAACAAGTTGTTAGGAACATTTCTTTGTAAAATTTTTTTTTCACTTTTATCTTATCTATTTTTCTGCCACCGACGTGCTCCAAAGTGTCCAATTTATCATCTAGAGTATCTCTTCTAGAGTGAAATGATAGACAGAGACTAAATTTGCAGTTTTTGGACAATGTGATTTGAGCAAACGCGATAGGCGTGCACCTGTGTAAAATTGTCACTTGTGGTCATTTTTATGTTATCTCAATTGTTGCCCGCAGATTGTACCAAAATGTCAAATCAGACATCCAGTTTACCTACTCTGCATCTAGCGTGTCTATTCATGTGTAAAATAATTGTCTGGGACTCAATGTTTAGTGGTAGGACACCAACAAGTTGTTAGTTAGGAACATTTCTTGTAAATTTTTGTTTTTCACTTTTTTATCTATTTTTTTCTGCCACCGACGTGCTCCAAAGTGTCCAATTTTATTATCTAGAGTATCTCTTCTAGTGTGAAATGATAGACAGAGACTAAATTTGCAGTTTTTGGACAATGTGATTTGAGCAAACGCGATAGGCGTGCACCTGTGTAAAATTGTCACTTGTGGTCATTTTTATGTTATCTCAATTGTTGCCCGCAGATTGTACCAAAATGTCAAATCAGACATCCAGTTTACCTACTCTGCATCTAGCGTGTCTATTCATGTGTAAAATAATTGTCTGGGACTCAATGTTTAGTGGTAGGACACCAACAAGTTGTTAGGAACATTTCTTTGTAAAATTTGTTTTTCACTTTTATTTTATCTATTTTTCTGCCACCGACGTGCTCCAAAGTGTCCAATTTATTATCTAGAGTATCTCTTCTAGTGTGAAATGATAGACAGAGACTAAATTTGCAGTTTTTGGACAATGTGATTTGAGCAAACGCGATAGGCGTGCACCTGTGTAAAATTGTCACTTGTGGTCATTTTTATGTTATCTCAATTGTTGCCCGCAGATTGTATCAAAATGCCAGATCAGACATCCATTTTACCTACTCTGCATCTAGCGTGTCTATTCATGTGTAAAATAATTGTCTGGGACTCAATGTTTAGTGGTAGGACACCAACAAGTTGTTAGGAACATTTCTTTGTAAAATTTGTTTTTCACTTTTTTTATCTTATCTTTTTTCTGCCACCGACGTGCTCCAAAGTGTCCAATTTATCATCTAGAGTATCTCTTCTAGTGTGAAATGATAGACAGAGACTAAATTTGCAGTTTTTGGACAATGTGATTTGAGCAAACGCGATAGGCGTGCACCTGTGTAAAATTGTCACTTGTGGTCATTTTTATGTTATCTCAATTGTTGCCCGCAGATTGTACCAAAATGTCAAATCAGACATCCAGTTTACCTACTCTGCATCTAGCGTGTCTATTCATGTGTAAAATAATTGTCTGGGGACTCAATGTTTAGTGGTAGGACACCAACAAGTTGTTAGAACATTTCTTTGTGTAAAATTTGTTTTTTCACTTTTATTTATCTATTTTTCTGCCACCGACGTGCTCCAAAGTGTCCAATTTATTATCTAGAGTATCTCTTCTAGTGTGAAATGATAGACAGAGACTAAATTTGCAGTTTTTGGACAATGTGATTTGAGCAAACGCGATAGGCGTGCACCTGTGTAAAATTGTCACTTGTGGTCATTTTTATGTTATCTCAATTGTTGCCCGCAGATTGTACCAAAATGTCAAATCAGACATCCAGTTTACCTACTCTGCATCTAGCGTGTCTATTCATGTGTAAAATAATTGTCTGGGACTCAATGTTTAGTGGTAGGACACCAACAAGTTGTTAGGAACATTTCTTTGTAAAATTTGTTTTTCACTTTTATCTTATCTATTTTTTTCTGCCACCGACGTGCTCCAAAGTGTCCAATTTATTATCTAGAGTATCTCTTCTAGTGTGAAATGATAGACAGAGACTAAATTTGCAGTTTTTTTTGGACAATGTGATTTGAGCAAACGCGATAGGCGTGCACCTGTGTAAAATTGTCACTTGTGGTCATTTTTATGTTATCTCAATTGTTGCCCGCAGATTGTACCAAAATGTCAAATCAGACATCCAGTTTACCTACTCTGCATCTAGCGTGTCTATTCATGTGTAAAATAATTGTCTGGGACTCAATGTTTAGTGGTAGGACACCAACAAGTTGTTTGGAACATTTCTTTGTAAAATTTGATTTTCACTTTTTTTGTATCTTTTTTTCTGCCACCGACGTGCTCCAACGTGTCCAATTTATTATCTAGAGTATCTCTTCTAGTGTGAAATGATAGACAGAGACTAAATTTGCAGTTTTTTGGACAATGTGATTTGAGCAAACGCGATAGGCGTGCACCTGTGTAAAATTGTCACTTGTGGTCATTTTTATGTTATCTCAATTGTTGCCCGCAGAAATTGTACCAAAATGTCAAATCAGACATCCAGTTTACCTACTCTGCATCTAGCGTGTCTATTCATGTGTAAAATAATTGTCTGGGACTCAATGTTTAGTGGTAGGACACCAACAAGTTGTTAGGAACATTTCTTTGTAAAATTTGTTTTTTCACTTTTATCTTATCTATTTTTCTGCCACCGACGTGCTCCAAAGTGTCCAATTTATTATCTAGAGTATCTCTTCTAGTGTGAAATGATAGACAGAGACTAAATTTGCAGTTTTTGGACAATGTGATTTGAGCAAACGCGATAGGCGTGCACCTGTGTAAAATTGTCACTTGTGGTCATTTTTATGTTATCTCAATTGTTGCCCGCAGATTGTACCAAAATGTCAAATCTGTTTTTTCACTTTTATTTTATCTATTTTTCTGCCACCGACGTGCTCCAAAGTGTCCAATTTCTCATCTAGAGTATCTCTTCTAATGTGAAATGATAGGTCTATCATGCATTGTGTGAAAAGATATGGAAATATGGTATTTATGGAAGAGTACCAAAAAAGGTGACCTGAAATTATGTACAAACTATCGAACTATTGCCCTGATCAGTCATGCAAGTAAAATTCTACTAAAAATTATAATGAGAAGACTGCATAAGAAAATGGAAGAAG
>CAJHNH020005486.1:0-20857 GCA_905116865.2 Candidula unifasciata
TTGCCGTTTCCAAAGCCTCCGATTTTAAATCTGTGCTGTTACTGCTTTTTAAAAGCAATCGGGAAAATGTCTCAGTTTTTACATATGTTTGGGGGTTTTTTAATTATATTTTACGAGACCAGAATTTTGTCTGTAAAGTTTCACTGCTGGAAGAAATCCAATGGCTGTGTGATCCACTTAGTTCACATTCTTTTCGCAGAGTACGGTTTCAAACGTATCTTCCACTGTAGGGGGATTTAAAATCTTATCCCAATAAACCACCCATATGAAAAACTTTTAAATCCCCTTAAAATTGTGTATGGTTTTAAACTATTCAGAATCTGTACAACGAATGGGACAGATTGGGGGTCGGGCTGTGTTAACAAATTTGGTGTCTTGCGCGATAAATGAGTGCGGGGGCGTTGGGGGAAACTAGTGAAATGCGGGTATGACAAAAAATATTGGTTTTGGTGCAGAGTGAGGGGGATAGGGTAGATGATTATTGTTGACCCCTTTATCTATCTCCATGCTATCTGACTTCCCTTTCTCTTGCCAAAAACAGACAGATAAATTAGAGATTTAGGTTTTTTTGGTCTGGAGGGGAAAATTGGGGAAATGAAACGGAGAGGGGAGGGGGGATTTTGATGTATGCTTGATTGTCTTTCCTGTCAAATGTTACCCTTGATGTGAAAATGTTGATTTATTTTTTGCAGGATTATTTTTCTAAGAGCTGGCAAAGATTACAGTCCAAAAACATCACCACCAACCCCAACCACCAACCAATTTGTTACCCACCGAAAACACCTGGAAGTTCCTGACATCCCCAAAAGGGGAGATTGTGCCTCAAACGGGCTCCCATTCCAAGAATGGGCCCTAAACTTTGTTGTCCTTACTGGTGAATAGACATGGCTAGATAACCAGTAAGTTGCGTACAGTGAAGTACTCTTGCTACTTGCATGATCAGTGGAGCAGAATTCCCAGAGTCAAAGCACAGCAAATCATCGAGAAGCTGAGGGAGGCATCACAGCTTCTTGTGTCCAGTGATGAAAAGATGTCATCTCCAAGGCCTTCTGTCTGTGTAGATCCTAGTGATTTGGACATGATTTCCTGAGATCTGGCAATTTGTCTCACTTTTATATATCTAATTTATATTGATTATATACATTCATTTTCATGGCTGACTTAGGTGTCTCTATTTCACCGTTTTTAAGTGTTTCGCAGTGTGTATGTATGTGTATCTTCTTTATATGTGTTAACATGGTTATGATAATGAACTATCATAACCTGGGGGCTTTCTTTAGTAAGTAGTGGGGGTGTCCAGCCAAGTGTGCCTAGAAATATATATATATATATATATATATTGACATATTTTGTAGTGCCAATACTTGAGTTGCCCTACTCCAGAGATAAGTTGATCGTATATTGGCCACGGGGAATCCCTTAGACCAATACGAGCCAAACGACTCAACAAAATTATCTCTGAGTGCTGCTGGTTCTGAAGGAGAAATCCTTACATTAGGCACGCGACAGGAGTGATATGTGACAGAACAACATATCCCCAAAAATCAACTGATAATGTTTACTATAATTTTGTGTGTGAATGAAATGATGTAAGAATTGAGGGAGACCTTAAAGGGCAGAATGTTAGATGAGCCTGCGTGCCGAATTCTGAACCCTTTAAAAATAAAGTTTGTTCGTTTGTTCATTCGTTCGTTCGATCCGCTCTGTCCATGATGTTTCCAATATATTGCCATCTTGTCAGTTCTATATTAAAGTTGATTAGGAAAACAGGGTAAATATTGCATGTACATCTGCCATGAACCACGGTATTACGTTTGTTTATTCTGCTGTAAACACTTTAATGTAATTATCTTATAGGAGACAGCCTCTGTGGCTTAGACCTTGCAAATGCGCTTGGTAATGCTGGGGTACCAGGTTTGATCCTAGCTACGCATGATTTTTCTTGCATTGGTTTTGACAGAGGTACCCAGAGTGACCATTGAGAAAGCAGTGGCAAATTACTGAACGTAAAATTTGCCTAGAAAAACCACAACAGCCAAAACTTGCTGGGGTTGGTTCTGCAACGTCATGTAAAGGATACGCAACTAGCTTTATCTTCTAGTAGAAGTTAAGGCAAGCAAGCAAGAGACAAGAGGACAACATCAAGAGAGGGATGAATATCAGTCTGAGAGAGGGTACTACACATCCAAGGTGAAAGAGCTCCCCATTTGGGTTTCAGGGCCCTATGGTGCGGAAAGGGGGGGGGGGAGACCCACTGCACCCCCCCCCCCCCCCAATGAATATAATAAAGGCCAACTAATTAGGAGTGCTTCCTTCAAAGTCGAGCATAATTGTGAGGCACACCTGACTAACTTATTTAGCAATCTACACTTAACTCTTTCAAGTGTAGGTAGCTCTGGTCTCTCCATAATTATAAATATATTTTTGTTTCAGAACAGCCAATGTGTAAAGATTGGCTACAGCTGCCCCCAGAGGTGCACACTTATGTGATTGCCCACGTCATTAATGTTCTCTCCATTGTCAGCCAGCTGTCCAGTCAGGGGATATTGAGCCAAGATAGCAGGGCATTTATTTTAGGTATGTTACTGTTTGTTGTTGGTCAGTGTCTGTGGCTTCAGCGTTGTGAACACGCTTCATAATAGCTGGGGTGCCGGGTTCGATCCCAGCTGCGGGTCTTGTGCCTTGCGTTGGTTTTGATAGTGGTATCGAGAAGCCGACCGTCTAGAAAGCAATGGCAAACTATGGGATGTAAACTTGCCTAGAAAAACCACAACAGCCAAAAAATGCTGGGGTTGGTTCTGCAACGTCCCGTAGAGGATATGCAACTAACTTTTAATTGTTTGTTGTCCCCTAAACAGGGATATTAATTCTTAATTTTATTAATCTAAACATTTCTAATAAATATTTGTGCTTGTAGAGATTAGAAGAAATTCCCTGTGTGGGTTTCGGGACGTCATTTTGGAGGGAAGAAAGAGTAGATACCCAAAGCCCCCTAACAGGCATGTTGAAAGAACTGACTAATTAGTGGTTTGCTGAAATTAGATGTGTTAGGCCAAAAGATGCAAATGTCACAGCCTAGCTGTAAATGACAACACAGCATGCCAAGCGCCATTTTAAGGGTGAACAAAGAAGGAGATTAGAAGAAACTGAAATATATGACAGTCCGGTGCTTTATTAATATCCTACCCCAAACAGTGGAAATCCACAGGTCATGGGACAGTCTAATATTTCAGTGGGTTGTAGATAGGCTGCATGCAGTCATGGGACCTAGGCTGCACTCTCTTGTGATACGTAGATGGGTTGGGGTTAGGGCCAGTTCTAGATGTTTTTGGGTGTTAAAAGCATCAGAAAGCCAGGAAACCCAGTCTTACCACCCTCTAAAGTGTTGGACTGTCCTGAAATGTCATCTGTGGAAGGATATTATTAAAGAACCCATAGTCATTAATGTGGAGTTTTGAGAAAGAACTAAACACATTATTTTATAATATAACTAGGACGTTCTTAAACAGGAACATGTAGAAATAAAGAAAGATAACAAAATCATAAAGAAGAGAATTTGAGTGGTGAAGAATATTTGGAGACTATGGGGTGAGTGCATGATGGTAGAGGATATGATGTCATAGCATGATTTGGTGAAGGGCCTATACTCCATTGGGGAATACAGAGAAGGAAAATATCATCAAAGGCATCCTACATCAGTGGAAGTTGTAGTGTCGCTAAGATGGATAATGCAAAGCAAGATACTACACATAGAGAAGTGGCCAGTGATGTTACTGTGAGTTTCATGGAAGACGAAGCAGTGAAGAATTCCAATCTTTAATGGAGGATTAGACATGGCAGAATGTTAAGCTTTAAAGTTATATTTGCTTCTGACAGCGCTTTACTAATGCAGTTTCCACATATGGATGGTGGTCTACAGTTTTGCTGCCTGAGTTACTGAGTTTAGTGCTTGGTGCAGGCCTATGAGCTGTTTTTCATGTGGAATGCCTTTGATTTGTGCAACAGTTGTGTCATGGTATTCAATATGACCAGTATGACTTATCGTGCCCGTCTACTTCCATCAATGACAAACTGCATTTCTGGTGGCAACTGAAGGCTTTGGCATCTCTAGCAACTGCCATGTGTGTATTTACTGCATGTGTATATTTCTGGATTGTTCAATGACTGATTGTTTGTTCACCAGTTTTTTAAATGGGACAGTGAGGGACATTTTGTTTGATTTACACTGGCACAGGAACGGAGCAAGTATGGGAAAACCCGATCGCAGTGAAGTTGAAATCTAGACTAAGACAGACTTAGGCAGTATTTACTAATATGGGGCCAATGCCTCTCAGGTGGTCAGTTTGATTGTCAAGGGGAGGGGGGGAGGCACTTTGATAAATTAGGAGGGCAATTCAAAAATGGACTTGTCCAGAGTTCAAATTACATAGGGGGCATCTGAATTTTAGAAAGTTTAGGTGGCATCTGAATTTTAGAAAGTTTAGATGGGGCGTGGCACACAAAAAAGGTTAGAAAACACTGATCTAATGAAATATACACCCAGCATAGCAGTGCTACCCAATTAAAGTAAATCAGCAAACTTCACAATATAACAGACACAAACAAGCAAAAGTGAACATTGCGACTAGAGGCCGTTCATCAGCACATTACATAAATCAACAAAACCACATGCAATAGACAAGAATACACAAAATCACTTGACTTATGTATTCTCGATGGCAGTCACATTGCTGTCTGGCTAGAGGAATGAAAGACACATGTGGCCACCAAAAATAAATACTAGTCCGAGACTGCCAAGTGCTAGAACTCAAGAACATTAGGTGAAACTGTTAAAATTGAAGTCCACTAAGTGTATTGGTGCCAAGGTAAAAAATAATTAAAAAATAAGTCAGTTTTCAAAAGACTTACAGACTTCCACTGGATCGGTTAGATTTGATAGCCACGCCTCCTTGTCGCAGAAACCATTAGGATCCTGAGAACTGACGTACAGCGGTACTGGGTTGAGGGCACTGTTCTGCACATCTAAAAGATATTATCTAAACCTTTCAGCCAGTCGAAGCCTCATTTTACCGATGTATTTCATGCCACATCTTCTGCAGATGATGGCATAAATAACATTTTAGATCATGTTGAAGGTGGCATAAGAGAAACCTTTTTTTTTTTAAAGTGTGCCACTTATCCCATAATTCATAACTGGCGTAGTCACGAACTTGAGTAGCAAAAATGATTGCTTTCTAAAGACGAGGTTTCTTTCTTTTTTTTTTTAATGTGTTACATTTTGTGCATGATACTGTAGACCCCTTAATTGTGTTCCATGGACCAACATGTATGTGAAGTACTGCAGTATTTAATTAGACTTATCAGTGTAAACAATTATGAGATTAGAAACATATGATTCCGACACTGAAATATTCAAACACTATACAATTAAAATAATAAGTGATCAAGATACTTGGACCGTTGCATGATCAGGTAATCTTCAAGTCACAAACCAAGAAACTCTTAGACAGTGTGATAACAAAGAAAAGATGGAAATGGCTTGGCCACGTCACAAGAATAAATCCTGATATACCTGCCAAAACAGGTTTCACTTGGACACCAGAGAGAAAGAGAAAGAAGGGGTGCCCAAAAGAAGAACATGGAGACAAATGAAGGAAAGTGAACTGAGTGCTGCATCTCTGACATGGAAAAACTGGACATGGGAAACTGCACTGACGATTGCACAGGTCAGGAAGGCATGGAAAGTCCTCTCTGAAGCCTCATGTGCCACTAGTCATAAAGAGAACTGAATGATTAGCTAATCAGTGCACAAATTAATAATCCTGCATTGATTACTTTTTATAGAAGCATTAGTGTGAATATATTATTGTGTCCTTAAACAGATGCAGCCCAAGAACATCGAAGAGCTGGTCGAATGTTGCAGTCTGTAGTGTATATGGGTCCACCAGCACTTTGTGAGCTATGTACAGCTCTTGACAGTCACAATCAAAGCCCTATAGCCAATAAAATCAGAGGTAAAGCTAGTTTGATGTCATTAACTCGTTGAGATCAAGCAGCTGACTATCATTTGTTGATTTCAGTTGGCACTTTTCATTGTTATTGTAACAAACTCAGAAAGCATGCTGAAGAAGATGAGGACAGGCATACTTTGTGCAGAGTGGCATGCTTCATGGGTGAGGAGCACTGCCTGGATCTTTTCTCCTGGTCATCTTGGTAAGTTGGGAAATTAACAGATGGATAGATTGGCTAGTTCCAACTTGTTGGAATACTGATGCGTGATAATGCAGACGTGGTTGGGGCCTTGTGGGAGAGTGTGGTTGGGGCCTTGTGGGAGAGCGTTTACATTTCGGTGGAGCAAATGGATCACCACAGTCTGGTGAGAGTGATGCAGCGGGGAGTGATGAAGGGATCTGGTCGATACTCGATGCTCAGAGGAAAGGCAAGACGGACGTATAATCAGAATGCTACTGGCACCATTTTTATTGGAACTCGGCACTGGCTGCTGAAGAAGGGGATGAACGCTTATGGGAATGCCCAGAGCTGTGATGTCAGTTCTTTAATCCACAAATCAACTAACTTTTCTAAACTTATGACAGATCTATAGGGTGTTTCATAAGCTTTCCATACATAGAAAAATAAATATGTTTTAATAAAGCTATTTCAATTAATATAATATCCTTTGCAAGACTATCATTGTTTTGAAAAATATATTTGCGTGTCCACCACAGCCAGAGTTGTATGAGTAATACCATGGATGTTGTGTTTATTGTTCCTGTTTTTGGACTTTGGTCTTGTTCTAGAACTTGAGTTTTATATGCAACTCTGTTTTACAAATCTGGCTTATTTGTATGCAGCCTGCTAGTTCCTTGCCTGTCAGGCAGATGTACTCTAACAATAAAGGAAACACCCTAATTAGTCGCCACATAGGACATGCTTGTTGGGGGGGGCGGGGAGGGGGGGGGTCTGAGGGCCCATTGGAAGCGAGTGAACAGCACGGAGGCACAGATAGATCATTAGGGTCTGAGGATAATGGCGCTGCAGAGGATCTGGCAGACAGAGACTCAACACTCAGGGGAAGGGTGAAATGTATATACAATCAAACAGTTACAGGTGCCATCAAAACTGCAATTCTTTATTTATTGCTGAAGATGGGAACAGAGCACCTATGAGGGTGTCCCAAGTGCTTTGATGTCAATTCCAAATTCAACATTCAACATTTAGAACTGCAGTTACCTGATTTGTATTTAATGGCTCCAAGTGTTTGTAGGTCTGCCTGAAAATCACCTCTCCACCATCTTCATGGTCTGCCTCATCATGTGCTTTTTGTGTATGCAATTTTTGTTTCTCTGTTATCTGCCATTTCTCTGTCTGCCTTAGCATACACAGGTTCAAAATATAAACTGTGTCCCAATGTCAGACGCAAGTTTTTTGTTGTTTAAAAGCCCCACCCTGGCTGTTGCCGGGAACCCCCTGATATAACTGAACCTATGGGTTTAGCAGAGTTTCTGGGTCCTGTCTCTGGATGATCCTCATCCAAATGGTAGAACTTTGTGTCACTGAGTGTTTATTGCTCGGTGTGATATCCTAGTGGGGTTAAACATCAGTCATATATAGATAATGAAATTAACGAAGAAATAAACAGCACTGCACAATTTATTGCCTGCAATTTTTGTATCTTGTCAAGGGTATTTCTTCACAGCTGACATCTACATATAATGAAGCACAAACATTATTCCTTTTATCTTATATACACAAATCATATTGTCTTCTTTTACACTTTACATAGGTAATATAAATCTATTTGAACATTGAAACAACTAAAGGACAAATGTCCATACCTTCAGCTGTATTGATGATATAGGGCTGGACCTAAATGTTATAGACCAGACGGTACTAGGGGAGGGGGTGGGGGTGATGTGGCAAGCATCACGCCAGCTGCCTTTACTTCCCAGGACTGTACCCACTCAAGGCTGGGTCGACCTGGCAGCCAAGGTCATTTTGGAAAAAAGTCTAGCCCCTGTCAGGAACCGAACCCACGGCCTTCCTATCTGCAGGCAGTTTCTAGATGCTAAACCATTGCGGCTCCCATTGAAGCATTTGGATTATTTATATATAAAGTAAGTAAGTAAAGGTCTTTTTTCCATGCCTTTCGGGGTATAGGGCATAAAGGGCCAGACCTATATTTTTATTGACCATTTGACACAAGATGGGTGATGTGGTCAGCATCACACCGGCCGCCTTTACTTCCAGGGACTGCACCCGGTACCCACTCAAGGCTGGGTCAACCTAGGAGCCGAGGTCATTTTTTTAAAAAGTCCAGCTCCGCCAGGAAGCAAACCCACGAAACAAACTGCACGCGAGCATCTGGTCCCTACGCCACGGCGACTCCTATTTATATATAATCATAGCTGTAGCTGACTATTCTTCATTTTCTTTTAAAGACATCAGTTTGCTTGCATATATTAAATAATATATGTGTTATTCATTTCATTATTTATTTTATTGTCCATAATATTTACTTTATTTGTTGCAGGTTCACTTTCAAGCAACGTGTTAAACAACAGTCCAGTGTCTGTATCCCAAGTGTCTGATCACAGCAGCAAATCAGCCTTAAGTATAGACATATTACACAGTTGTGTTTCACAGTCTTCCTCGAAGCCTTCCTCAAAATCATCATCTAGCACTAAATCTGGCGAGAAACCCCGGAAGAAACGATCTCGATCTCTGTTTTCTCGCAAGAATAAACTCAGAGACAACGAAGTAGAGACTGAATCGGCTGCAGATGCTCAGGACGAATACAATTACTACTACCCAGCAGCAAATCTCAATGCTGTAAGTGTGTCAGGTGCTAGAGACAACCATGTAAAACTAGAGGATTTACCTCCCCCTGGTCCAAGCAGACGTCACTATGAAAGACAAGTTCGTTCAAATCACGTTCCTAACAGCAGCAAGGAGGTTATTGTTTAACCGTAAATCATCTTCGTATCTTGAATGAACATTTTCAGAAATATTAAAGCAAAATACCGCCACTGTAAATTTGAACAAATAAGACGCAATAGAATGCACATTTTAGTTTTAAAACTTAAAGGATTTTTTAATTTGTTTACATAATTGGTGTATCAAATATATGATGTCCCTGTATGTTTTTCTTTTTCGGAATTTTCGGGATAAATAGGCGCACCCATATGGGATGCAAATTTTTGTTATTTGAAGCCCCACCCTGGCTTTTGCCAGTGGCCCTGAATATAGCCGAGCCATAAATATATGGCTTCACGACTGAAAGAGGTTTCTGGGGTAATCCTCATCCGCATGGTGGCACTTTGTTTTACCGGGTGTTTATCACTTGTGTGATTTCCTGGTGGGGTACAACCACATACCTATCTACCTTTAGTATTTCGGAACCCCTGTGTATGTGAGGGGGGGGGAGGGGGGAATAGGCTTACTACTGCATTGTAAAAGTTGACTAATTAGAGTGCATCTGCCTAGAACCAACAGTCTGCATACAAATGAATCAGATCCATCAAATGGATGCACACACAAAACTAAAATCCTGGAACAAGACTCAGGTTCAGAAATGAATGAGTAGTAATGATTTGTGCTTGAGTTTACAGCTGGTGAATAAAAACAAAAAAGGTATATGATGCTAGACATATTTGTATAGAACACTCAGCACTCTTTGGGTCATGTGGTGCCAGAACATTTCTTGGTTCCCATTCTAGGCTGTTCCCATTGAGTATGGTAAATGCTTTTGTTTTTTTGTGTGTGTTTTTTCTCAAAATCGGCCAAGTGCGGATTGTACCAGCGACTGTCAGGCTGCACAATTTACTGCTTGGAATATCTTGCTGTATCTCATCATGTTGCAAAATTGTGTTCACCTTGGCAATTCAGACAGTTAATTGTATTTTATTTTTAGTATTTCTTCTTCTTCTACTTTTCATTTACCAGCTGAAACTCTGGTGAAAATTTCTGGTTGTTCGTCCACTTCTGGACTTTTAGTCTTGTTCTAGAATTTGAGTTTTGCGTGCACATCCGTTTTGATCTGGCTTAGTTGCAAGCAAACTGTTGGTACCTCTCAGGAAGACTGACTCAGACTTTGAGTAAAACACCCGCAACAGGCAGCTTTCATGACATGCTTGTTGAGATGGGGGGGGGGGGGGGGGGGATAACTATGGGTCTTCCCCCCCCCCCCCCCCATCACAATTGGGCTCCCAGTTTTAGTATTTCAGTTGAAAGGATTTATTTTATTTTTTCACATTTAATCAAGTTACTATAATATGCACTCAATGAGACACAGAAAAATATGCCCGCCAACAAACTGTGTAATCTGTTATGTTCAAATTTCCTGAAAAATCAGCATTAATATCGTGTGCCATGCCGATAAGCCATCAAAGCACATAATCATGAGTCTCAGACCTAGTCTGTATTCTTGTCCTGCTTGTGTCATGAGGCTAAGCCATAGAGGTATTTATCTCTTTGTCTTTCTTTATTTTTTGTTGCCCTATCATGTTTGCCAGTTGTCACAGGGTTCTTGAGTTTAATTTCTCTCGTCACATACCAAATAGTTGAAAAGGGAACACAACAGTTCTTCTACTGATTAAACAGTGGCTAGACAAGGCAATGTTTCTGAAATCTGAACTTATTGTGGACCATTTTTCTTCTTTTTTCTTCTTAGTGTTTATGGCTGTAAACTCTGGTGGAAAGTTCAGTGTTTGCTGACTTCTAGACTTTGTCTTGTTCCAGAACATGAATTTTGAATACACATCCATTTTACATATCTGGTTTATGTGTATGCAGACTGTTGGTTGCTCATCTCTTAAACACATGCATCCTGACTTTGAAGGAAACATTCATAATTAGTTGCTGTTTATGACATGATTGTTGGGGGAGGAGGGGGGGGGGTGATCTCCCCCTTTCCACCCCTGACACTCACCCCACCAAAATGGGGTCCCCTGATCTCACACAGAGAAAGATTTTTCTTAATGCAGGCTGGCCTTGCTAGTCACATACCATCAGCATGGGGTGTGATTCTCATGCCACCACCTTAGAGCAAAGGGTAAAACTAATGTCTGAAAGGATGGCAAAGTTCTGACGAGATAAGCCATGGCAATGAATGTTTAAGATTGATACTTACAATCAATGAATGATAGCTATGTGTATACAACAATCTGGTACTGTTTACTCTAGACTGAAGAAAGAAGCTTATGTTGGGGCTGCTCAAATCTTTAAAATGGGGACTGGCACAGGCCAGAGGATTGATCCCTAGTGTAGACAGATTATTAATTCAATGTTTAGATGTTTAGACAACGGATCAACATCATGGCTTAAGGGTAGTAACCCATAAGTGCTCCGTTTTATTTTTGTCCCAAGTCTGAGCCCGAAGAATCTCAGTGCAGTGCACAAACTCTATAGCACCGAGGATGATCCTGAAACACTATTATTTTTAGGTAGATCAACTCTAAATCTTACTACCCAGAGACCAGGGTAAAATACCAGAAGTCCATATGAAAAAATTCCAGCCATCATACCCACGGGATTGTTGGGTTCTTGTCTACACAGATGGGTCAGCACAAAACGCAAGCAGAAATGGAGGGGCAGGAGTGTACATTGTAAACCCAAATAACACCAGAAATAACAGCCAAAAAACTAACCGGAAAACATTGTCACAGTTATGATGCAGAAGCACAAGCCATCAAGATAGCATAAGAGAAACTGCTAAATACAATTTATATTTCACAACACCTGGTATTCCTGACAGATGCAAGGATAGTACTTTGAGCACACAAATCTGGAAAATTACACCTCTCTCCAAACTAGGCAACTTGTGTAAGGTAACCATGCAATGGATACCATCCCATTGTGGAATTCATTAAATGAGAGAGTTGATTAACTAGCTAAGGAAGGTCCAAATGAAGAACAGCCTAACACACTAGTCTCCTTTCAACAGAAGAAGAGAATAATCAAGTCAATCAAAAAGCCACAGAAACCAGCACAAGATGTTTAACATATTATAGACAGACCATAGCAAGTCATTATCTTATGTCTTGAAACAGGACACAGTCAACTTTACATAAACATGTTCGCAAAATTTAAGACTGATAAATCAGCCAGATCGCTGTTCCAAATACAACATATCAAAGCAAAACTTTTTGCCAAGAGAAACACTGGTGCAAGCCAAACTTTAGAGGTCACTGAGTAAATTACAAAAGACAGTGAAGTTTATACTACAGACAACACTGAGGATACTGGTAATCTATATTAAGTGAATGAAAGAAGAAGAAGAAATATAAAGTGGTAATACAGTGACTTTATATGAGAGATGACAGAACCCATATTATATGTTTTAGAAATGACCGAGATATGCATGATTTGTTTTTTTGTTTTTTTTGCTACCAAAAGAGTTACAATCGTGAAGATCTTCTTTATCGCTACAAGTTTTATTCCATTGAGGTTGGTGTCTCTATAGAGATTTCTTCACACATTTAAATAGAGAGAGTAGCACAAAGCACAGGACTATGTAACTCAAGAAACCACTTGTAAAGATCACAGAAACACTCACACTTATAAACTAAATGTTCATATGCTGTTACCTGTTTTTCTGCCTGTTGACATATTTATTTGTTGATATTCTGAATGTTAATCTTTCCAATGATTTGCCCCAACTTTCATGCTGTTTTTGTACGATTAGTAAAAATTTGCTATATTTAAAATTTATTACTGTAATTTTTATTCAGATCTCAACAAAATGAGAATTAAAAACATAATTTGACTGATATTCTGTCCAGACTTTCTTTATATTTTGAGTGTCTTCCCCTGCACTGAATGAAACTTGTGAGTGCCAGTTAGACACAAGAAAGAGAAGCCAAAACAATATATGTCTGGAAGCACCACCTAATAGCATCCTGTAATTGTGAAAGTGAATTAAAGCTTTTTTTTTTTTAAATGTAAGTACATGCATTCTAAAATATCTGATGTAGTGTGCCAGTTTGAACTTGAAAAAAAAAAAGAAATTACAATAGTTTTATGATTTAAAAAAAAACTCTTCCCTAACTAATGTACCATGTCTGATCAGCATGCTGTTCATGCCATCATCACCATCAACAGTTTCCACTTTTACCATGAAGCGTCATAGGCAGGAACAGTTTGTGATCCATTACTAGGTAACATTGTCAACTGTCATTCATTGTAGAAGATCTTTGATGTCTGTTATAGGCGGTCTGAGGGGATGGATGCATAGTTCCTAACTCGACTATCCGACTACTAATTCGTTAGATCATTTCATCTACTTCTAGGGTAACCTCTTGATTTCATTAAATGTTTTTATGTGTAGTACCTGTGTTGGTAGTTGTTGTGGCTGCATTCTAAAAAGATGAGGAAACCATCTGATCTTTGCTTTCTCAATTAGTTTGATTCATGGCATTGTTCCCACAGAATATTGGATAGTATCATTTCTCACTTTGTCTAGAGTGGTTCAGTTGATGGCTTTCCTCAGGCATCTCATTTCACAGGTGTTAATTTTATGTAGGTTAGCCTTTCAAAATGTCCAAGTCTGGCACTGGTAGCACATCACTGGTATAAATATGCTGTTTATAATCTTCTGTTTGGATGTCTTAATAACAGCAATAAATAAGTGCACTGGTTCATTGGCATTTAGTTTCTGTTCCCGAGTCTCTTCCCCCCGTCCTCCAGAAATATATTTGTAAGATCAAGTAAATTAAAAGTAAAGGACCCTTTTCCACACCTTCAGGTGTATTGGGCATATAGGGCTAGACCAACTGGCACTAGGTGGGTAATGTGGTCAGCATCATGCCAGCCACCTTTACTTCCCAGGACTCCACCTGTTACCCATTCAAGGCTGGATCGACCTGTACCATCAGGACCTGAGCCCACAACCAACAAATCTGTAGGCGAGCCTCTAGCTGCTACTTCTTGGCAGCTCCCCATACTTTTGAGATATTTAAACAAGTTTTTTCGTTTTAGACAAGCACCAGTCATTTCCTGTTGGTCGTTTCTTTGGTTTCTAGTGAACATTCTTTCTACATTATTATCAAGTTTTAAACAAAATATTTCCTATGCAACACATCTGCCCTTTCTCAGCCTCTGGATTCACTGAAAGTTGTTCCTAAACTCCATATTAGTTTTATTATCACATTTCTGTGATGATGATGGTGATATGCTAAATAAAGGAAGTTTTTAGGTGGATTAAATGTCAGTACTATACCTATTGTCGGCTCTGTGGCTAAGTCGATGCAAACGCTTCCTAATGCGGGGGTACCGGGTTTGATCCCAGCTGCGGGCCATACGCATTGTGTTGGTTTCGACAGTGGTATCAGGGAGCCGACCGTCCAGAGGCAATGGCAAACTACTGGATGTAAATTTGCCTAGTGAAACCACACATCATCCAGGGGCTGATGGGGTTGGTTCTGCAACGCCCTGTAAAGGATACGCAACTAACTATACCTATTGGAAACCAATTTTTATCCGTAAATGGGTAGGAAGCATTCGAAAATTGCACTTAACTTCACTTACGTGGATCTGCACACTTGGTCATGCCGGCGTAAAGAGTAATGAGCGATCAGGCCAACCTTCAAGCAGTGCATCAAAGCATGTGGGAAGAAGCATGGACAGAGCAGTTATCATCAACGCTGTACGGACTGGGCTAGTGGATAATGACGAATCTCTGCAACTAACACGATTGCGTGACAGGAGAGTAAAGCATGGTGAAGCACATCTATGCCGCCTTCGAGGCCGAGATAGGAGACAATATAAACCAACCTCTCATGGGAACATTTAGTAGAAGCACATTTGGGTCGCTGCTGTATCGGAGGACTGAGCACGCTTGGGAATGCTCAGTGTGCAGTATCGTGGATTGTGGTAACGTAATATAAATAACAAAAAGGGTGAAGGAGGATGTATCCACAAAATGGGGAACATACGCATTCCTAGTTTGGCGAACCCATATATGTACATGTATAATTCATCCAACTGCAGATACGGCTTTTGTGGGTGGGGAGAGTTAGACCTTCACATTCTATACTACAGTTTGATGTGCAGTGACCAGTTATCTTTCTCGCTATCTTTCTTTCCCAGAAAATTATGTTACCCATTTGTAATCAGGCGTCAAATCACGAAGGAGTCATATCTAATCACTTGGCAAATATATGCGTTTCTTTATGCAATAAGCGGAGAATAGAGTGACAGCGAATTTCATAATCTGTTAAAATTACTAGTGATTACGAAGTCCTGGTAAGGAATGTTGAAAATGAGATTTTGAATTTCAAAACAAACTTGTTATCAAATTAAAGATTATCCAATATCCTATGCGTTTCTGTGTAAATTTTTTTGTTTTATTTTTGTTTGTTGTTGTTGAAAAGTAGTGTCCAAGTTATACAGGCTTAAAATGGTCAGGTCTTTCTGGTCTTGGAAGAGCTGAATGGGAGTAGACCCAGGAGACAGTATAGAGATAACACGTGGGTATAACTACAAGCATTTGAATTTACTAGATAGAAAGATGAGTCGAGTTGAGTTTTAAGAACAAACATCACAGCACTCGGGGCATTCCCATACGTGCTCCATCCCATTTTTAGCAGCCTAGGAAAAGTCTCAACTCCAATGGTACAAGTAGCGGTCTAATTATATATCCATTTCTCCTTTCCTCTGAGTGCGGAGTGTCGGCAGATCTCCTTGTCACCCTCCCTTGCACCATTCTCTTCAGACCATGACAGCCCAACTGTGCCTGTGTACTTTGTCCTCGCTCCCAAAGGGCCATGACAACGCTCCCAAAGTGCATTGACAACGTCTGGCTTGTTATGCATAAGTTCACCACTGAGCAGTTCAGAACCAGCAAATCTAGCTGCCTGCTCGTTTTCCTACTAGAGATAAAAAGCCTACGGAGACGGATGATATCTGCAGCAATGAACTCGAAGGCTTGTAATGATGAAGAAGAAGGGACTTGTTTTTACAACCGTTGACCTTGCTCGCATGACAGAATCTTGTGGTCGTGTCTAAAAAGCGTTTTTATACTGTTCAACATTTTTTTATTACTGATTTCAGAATCGATAAATTAGCACATTAGACATGCCTTTAGATGTTCTGTCTACCAAAACAAATGCCTTTAGGCGTAGATGCTAACTGTTTCAGCAGTAAAATTAATATGCATACATAGTTCCTCTCATACACCCCTCATTGGGGACTCCACACGTAATTCCAAGTGCACACGTTCATCCATAAGTTATTTCATCTAAACTCATGTCTTCTGTCTATATTCGTTCATAAATGTTTTTCTGAGTGTTTGTCCAGTACGAGTGTTATTGTAGCTATCGCTTGTATGGGGAAAATCCGCTCTTTCATTGCAGCTCAGTTTTTCTGAATAAATCTGAGTTTGTAACTTAACTGACCAGGGATCTGGTGATAACATTACTGGTATTCTACTGACCATGTTTACTTTTCTGATAGAAATCTCTATACATGTTTTACAAGGATTGTTGAGTGGTGAGCTGACATCACAGCACTCGCGACATTCCCATAAGCGTCACCGGACTCATCACAAATAAAATCACAACATCAAATATCACTCACCGTGTGGGTTCCAGGACCCTGTTATAGGAAAAACAATAATAGACCCACTGCCTACCTAAAAGCATGTCGTACGAGTCGACTAATTGGGAGCTTCCTACAAAGTCAGAGTGCATCTGCCTGAGAGAGCAAGAAACCAACAGTGTGCATACAAATTAGTCAGATCTGTCATACGGATGCACACGCAGTACTCAAGTTCTAGAACAGGACTGCAGTCCAGAAGTGGACGAACAACCAGAACTTTCCGCCACAGTTAACAGCTGATGATAGCGAAGAAGAAGAAGAAGAAACATCACGAGCAAGCAGCATGCATGATGTAGTATGGAATTCTTTAAAGAAAACCAGCCAACCTCAAGCAATACACAACATACACAGAAGATTCTATTTTGAATGCAGTTTTATATACAATGTTCACTCGTGTGTTACCAGCAGTTATGCCCATCCATCTGCACATATACAATGTTCACTCGTGTGTTACCAGCAGTTATGCCCATCTATCTGCACATATACAATGTTCACTCGTGTGTTACCAGCAGTTATGCCCATCCATCTGCACATATCTTTCAACTGTGTGTAGTATTTATTCCGCACAGGAGCCAGTTCCTACCTCCGTCTTTCTGAATTTGCAACATAAAACAATGTGACGTGAATGATATATTCAGCTAAACTTGGAAGAATCGCATATTCTCTTTGTGAAGCCATTCGGGGTAATTGACACAGCAAGCAACGTTCCTGTACATAGCGAGCACACCCACTGATCACCCAGGAAATTAATATTTAGTCTACACATTTATTCGTGTCTGTCTTTATCAGCCGCTCGCTAGCATTCATCCTCTGAAAATAGAAGAGGCTGTGGTATCAGATGAAGGTAGGTTAGTTGCGTATCCTTTACAGGACATTGCAGAACCAACAGTTTTTCTAGGCAAATTTACGTCCAGTAGTTTGCCATTGCTTTCTGGACGGTCGACTTTCTTGATCCCACTGTAGAAACCAACGCAAAACGCATGGCCCGCAGCTGGAATCGAACTCGGCATCCCGGCATTACGAAGCGTTCGTATCGACTTAGCCACAGTCGACATCAGATGAAGACTCGCGACTATTAAATAGAACATGGTGAATTGTTATATGACAAGCAAGATGTTTTAAGGGCCTTTTGGAAGCCAATGAACAGTGCGGTGGCACGAACAAATCATTACGGTCTGAGGAAAATGGCGCTGCGGTGTGTGACCTGAGGATCTGGCCGACGCTCATCCCTAAAATGAAAGGCGAGACGGATATATAATTAGACAGTTATTGGTGCCATGGGAATTGGAACTCTTCGCTTAGTGATGTCCATGGGGAGAGAGCGCTTATGGGGGTGTACCGAGTGCTATGATGTCGACGGCTAATTCAATGTTCAACATTTATTAAAGAGAATAGGTTCACAAGAAATGTCTGTTGAGATAATTTGAATACCGTTGCACAAAAGTCGTAATGTATCAGATACATGTTACTGTGTATTTTTAACAAGGCATTTTTGATTTCACATTTAAAGAGATAGACAAACATACACATATACAAACAAATTTATATTTATTACAAAGTTGTTTTTAACTAATACTAATACACGTGGTTACGCAGGGGTGTAAGAAAATGAAAGAGTCGACAGACTGGCCGTGTCTGCAATGGTTGACGGAGGAAGAAGTATGGACAGGGTAGACAGCAAACCGCCTGTTTGAAATGAGTATTATACGAAGACAAGCTTGTAGAAACCGGTTGCAGGGTAACGAAAGAATGGTTATTTTTACGATGGTCTTCCCATTTGCACAAAAACAGTTGTAGGTCAACTGCACTGATAAGTTAGTTGGACTTGTCTACCGGGGTCGAGGTTATGGGTGTTGCAGTTTGTTGTTGGCTGGTTTTTACGTTTTTACTGCCGAGAAAGAGACGGCCTGTGACATAGGTTTTGTCACTCTCTAAATGAAAAAAAAAAGAGGAGGGGGGGGGGATTGTGTGTTAGTCCAGTATCTAAATGTTTTAGAAGTGTTAAAAGCTCTGGCGTGGTGAAATATACAACATGCAGTATCAGCGCGAGTGCGAAAGATCACCATGACCTTGTGTGAAAGTCGGATAGTTCGAGGCCGACCTATCAGTAGTAAGGTGGTCAGTAGGTCGTCCAATCAGAAGAGAGCTATTGTGTATGCAAATGGGAAAACCAGCGTAAATATAACCGACACAATATATTCTAATCAATTCCTGCTGAATACGTCGAGCACGGATACACTGAGATGGTAACTGCATCTGAAAAACACGGAGAATGAATGGGTCTGACCGTTGTGCTAGGATGGCGATACTGTTAAAAAACAAGTAACCCTTGGCTGGTGTAATCGATGAGTCTCTTGGTTGTCAGATGTAAACGAAATGATGAAGAAACTATTCTTCTGCAGATTCAGTGTCTAGAGAAACATACTCATCAGTCAATGATTGGTCTACTTGTATAATCGCTCTAGGCGTTTCCGGCTCCATTTTTCTCGTCGGGTTGCTGTGAGTTATGCAGCAAACAGTTATGCCAATCACGGATATAAGTGCGGCAATACCCGAAGCAACCCAAAAGAGTATCCTAAGACTGCTGCTTTTTACTTTAAAAGGTTCAGTGCTAGTTCTCTGGGCGTCCCCATCCCCACCACGGCTGTGATCCGTAGCTCCCAGATCTAAAGAATTCGTAGTTTTTACAGCTATGCTCCCGGTAATAATATACTTTGACTTTGTAGGTATCTCATTTGTTGTGGTAATCGTACTAGTTGTGATTATCTGCACTGAGCATCTGTAACCTTCAGTATAGTCAGTCCGTGAACATAGGGAGTATGACAGTATCATGAGTGCTGTCATGTTCATAGTTGGTACGTAGGTAACACAGGGCGCCTCGTCCTTAGCAACCACGGCTCCGCTGACTGTTATCTGGGCGTAGCAGGGAGTGGTTTCGCTGTTACAGCACAGCCGAAAGATGTTGTGTGTGTAGACTGTGTGTTCAAACTGACATCTGTTATGTTTAATCGGTGGAGAAGCACCATCGATAGTCAGCGTGAGGTTACGATTGTTTACATCAACAATTAATGGCAGAGTAAAATTTTGGCCTGAAACTACAGTACTCTGTCTGTATGGAATCCATTTTAACTGGAGTACCCCCTCACTCTCAGTCGTTTGTAGAATTCTATTTACGTCAAATTTTAGTTCATTATTGCTGTAAACGCATGTAATACATTCTCCAGTACATCTATGTTGATCAAACAAGGAACTACATTCAGGAAGCACCGTATGAAATCCGTCGGTGAAGGGTCTGAAAACATCTAACTGTATAAAGGCAGCCCATTCTGCGGATGGATTCTCTGGTACAAGATTCTGACCTATAGCAGAACATGTAAACCTGTCCTTCTCAGCTCGTGCTACATTGTCACAAGGTGATATTACTTGGGGGTTCGTCATTATTAAAGTCCGACACAATGTCCTTGTTATAAGCGTCAACACTAGTGGAACGATAATCTCCATGTTACTGGTCTACAAAAAACAAAAACAAAACCATCTAGGCAACTGTCAATTGTCTCTCAACAAGACTCGCACAAATAGCAGACATTCTACGACTGACAAAAAACATGGAATACTAGTCAGCTAATGATGTTGTCATGCGCTTGTGGTCAAACAGAAGAAGATCGATGACACACAAACACCCAAAAACGCTGTGCGCAGAAATGACAAAGAAATCTGAAGGGTCTTTTACAGGAAGTAATCGTATCATAAAGAACACATGGTGTACGATGAATACTTACATGCAAATCCAATACATTTTTCATCTCGATATCATTCATCATGGTTATAACAATTACAGAAGACAGTGAATTTACTAGAGACAACATTGCAGATATAGATAACTTGTTTCAAAGAGAAGGAAAAATGAAGAAGGAGAAGAAAAAAAACTTTAATCTCTTGCAAAAATTACCAACTTTACTTTCCAGAGGAAACACAAGATCCACACACAATTAACGAGCTACTATTTGCAGACGATAAGTGCCTGTTTTACAATGAGGTGAGTGGACGTCAAGACATTTGATCTGTCAACACGAAAGTTGATACAATTAAAACTGAATGATGCAGATCCGCTACACATTAGGTTGAATTGTACTTGTTTGAAGCAAGTTACATAATTTAAATATATAGGAAGTATATTCTCTGAGGACGGGAGAATAGATTGAGAAATAGAAAGAAGATGCCAGTGAGCCACTAGCAACGGACACCGTTATCAAAACATTAA
>CAJHNH020005487.1:0-20856 GCA_905116865.2 Candidula unifasciata
AATGGGTACAAGGTACAGTCCTAGGAAGTAATTGCTGTAGGCATGCTGTTTGACCACATCACATGTCAAGTACTGATTGCTTTCTACAATGTACGTCTTCTCATATATGCCCACTACGCCTGAAGGCGTAGAAAGAGGTCATGCACCTTGCTTAAATAAAACCCACAGCGCATATACACACTCACACACATATGTGTATACATATGTATGTATATTCGTATGTATGCATGTATGTTAACTTTGTCTTTAACATCTCTCTGATTTGGGGTTGGGGACGCTCAAAGTGCCTCAAAGTGGCAGTGTGGTGTCCCTGCCTGGAGGGACCGAAGAGGACATACAGTCACGTCTGAACAAAGCTAGAGCTGCTTTTGGAAGGATTAGGCAAATCTGGAAATCCAACAATTACTGCAGAGGAACGAAACTGCGACTCTACAAGAGCATCATTTTGCCAGTTCTTCGTTATGGAGCGGAATGCTGGAGAATGACCAAAAAGGATACACACAAGCTGTCCACCTTTCACCACACATGTCTACGTGGAATTATCAAAATGTTCTGTCCAGATACAATCTCAAACACTAAACTACTTCAAGCCACAAACCAAGAAACTTTAGACAGTATGATAACCAAGAGAAGATGGAAAAGGCTTGGCCACGATATGAGAATGATTTACCCGCCAAAACAGCTCTCACATGGACACCAGAGGGAAAGAGAAAACAGGGGCGCCCAAAAACAACATGGAGACGAACGATGGAAAGTGACCTGAGTGCGGCATCTTTGACATGGAAAACTGCACTGAAGATTGCACAGGACAGGAAAGCATGGAAAGTCCTCTGTAAAGCCTCATATGCCACTAGGCATAACGATAACTGAAAATGATGAAAGTCCCTAAACCCAAACGTTCCGGAGCCAGTGATAAGAAATGATTTACTTTTTCGGCGTCTATTACGTCACTGAGTGATTCATTATTATGGGAATGTAATATTGCATGGATTGTTGCTTTCTTTATTGTAATTTTGAATAATAAAACTATGACATTCTTAATGTTCGAGAGTTGATGGTGTCGTTAACCTGCTAGATATGAAACTACAATTAATAGATGATTGTTGGCTCTGCGTTTTGTAATTCTGGGGTACTGAGTTAAATCAGAGAGCGCAGGCGATTTGGTACCGGGCAGCCTTGCTTTGATTTCCAAAGTCGTATGGAGAGCAGGCTGTTTAGTAGCAATGGCAAACACGTTAAAGTTAAATTGTATTGAGAAACCACAAACAGAAAACAAACATGCTGGGGTTGGTTCTGCAAAGTCACGTAAACTATACAGTTATCATTGTTAATATCGTGTAAAGTAGACCTCGGTTGACCAACATAATTTGTTCTTTGACTCAGTTCGCGAACTGAAATGTTCAAAGCGATCATAAGCAATTGTCCTCTTTCAAATTAAGGCAAATCCAATGATTTAGTTCGCTACCTCCAGAAAACTTGTTGACAATCAAGCGTATATGAATCACTGCTACACAAGCAAGAAGAAATATATCATCAGGTGCACGGAACAGTCCTTCACTTCAGAGTTCATAAAGTTTGCAAATCCTCCAAACAGGCATCTACATTTTTTTTTTTTTTACGTACTCCGTAAGTAACATTAAGAATTCCCTTAGAGTGCATGGAAAAAAATATTATTTTTTTTTTTTAGGTCGCTCAAACTGGATCTCTGGAATTTGCTGCTGTTAAATTCCTAGTGATCTTCTAGTCAGTGGCTGTTAGCTTCGAAATGTGTATATATGGCTGCGGGTGATGTGGTCAGTCTAAGACTAGACCTGGTACCCAGTCAAGGCTGGGTCGACATGGGAGTCCAAGGTCATTTTTTTTTATTAAAGTCCGGCTCTTTGCAGATTGCAGATTAAAAGTATAAGACATAATTCGCGAATCACTTTACAATTCAGTTTCATTAACTCTTTAGGTAACAAACAATCCGGTTATGTTAGTTACCTTATCTGCCAAATCGTAACCTTAAATTTATATTACTAAATGTATGTATGTGATTTAAAACCTCCAGGATCATATAACGAATGACCAACAACCGGTAACACATGGTGCCGCCATTTGGGTGAGGAGCCCAAGTCACATAAATCCCGTTCAACCGTAAGGTTATATTAGGGCTAACGACTACAGCCGGGGTCTTTAAATGACAAAAAAACAGAGTCCCACACTGGAACAAAATTTCATTATATGAAGCAAATCATTCTACTACATGTACTCATTGTCCGTCCTAATATAGGACGCATTTATTTGTTATTACTTTGAACCGGGCATCTAGGATTTGCTGCCGTTAAATTCTTTGAGTCAGTGACTGTTAATTTCGAACTGTGTTTGTATCGTTGCTGAAGACAAAACTGTATAGTACACGAGAGGATATGGATTGCACGATAGCTTTCATAAAGGCTACCGGTCTCCTGATATAAGTTTTCTGACAGAAGGATCGAAGAAGAAGAAGTTGCGGGAGCAAGGAGGAAGGTGGTTGGATGATACACCCTAGATTGCAGATTAAAAGTAAAGTAAAGGATACATTTTCACACCTTCAGGCGTATTGGGTGTATAGGGCTAGACCTATATTTTATATACCAACCGGCACTAGCTGGCTGATGTGGTCAGCATCACACCTTCCGCAGATGCCTTCTAGTACTGAAAGAATTAATCCAGAATTTGAGAGCTCGAAATAATAATAATATTAATAATAAAAGTCAGTAGAGCTCTTAACCACGCATCGTAAAAAAGAAACAAGAAAAAAAAAAAAAAGAAAAAGAAAGAAATAATAAAGCACAAAACAGTACATAAGATGTCATTGAGCTTTAACATTTGTTTTTTTTTCCCATGGACGTTTGTTCCTGTTAGTTAAAGCGCCGAACTAATGGGTCCGCCCTGTCGGTAGATAGGCTGTCAATTGGTCACGGAAGACAGGCTATTAGCTTCAGGGCTGACAATGTTGTCGATTAAAACACTCCCCCAGTCCTCTACCCATGTTGTCAACTAGACGGTATATGGCGTCTAAAAAGCAACACAGATTATGAAATTTATATTTTATTTATTTCACTCCATAGACAATAAAGAAAATATATACATAGAGTAATTACTCCTTTATTATCACATCATTTGCTATTCATTTCTGGTAGCGACAGAACAAATAACAAAATGATTGCATCGTTAACCATGCCGTCCCCATGTGGGATGCAATTTTTCGTTTTTGGAAGCCGACCCTGGCTTTTGTCAGGGGTCCTAAATATCGCATGGCCATAAATATGGCCTAACGGCTGAACGGGGTTTCTGGGACCTCTCCATTGGTGATCCTTATCCGCATGTTAGCACTTTTTGTCACCTGGTGTTTATCGCTTTGTGTGATGTCCTGGTGGGGTACAACTTACATACATAAATACCTATGCATCGTTGTTACGCTGAACTCCGTGGTGCAGGCTGAATGTAAATGACATGTGCTTATGACCAAAAGAGTTAACAAAATTATAATTATAACTCAAATAGTATAGCTAGTTTTGCTACTTAATGGCACATATGAATTTTAAACATTATTATATTGCGTTTGCAAGAGGTGATTCAAAAATTAAGAAAAAAAAAAAAAAAAAAAAAACTAATATAATTTCAAAAAAAAATCTGTTTTTTTTTCCCCTAAATATCCAGAAACCATGAGCTGTTAACCCTTTGGCTTAGTACTTTGGATATCGAAACCCTTTTGGCCTTGATTCCATGATAGGTACCATAAATCTAGGGAAGATGTGGCTTTTCTTCCAACCCTACAGTGAACACGGACCACAAGGAGTTCGTCACCTGGTCACAGCGAAGTCAGGTTTAACCAAGTACGTTAAAGAGCCAGGCATCAAGTGTTTTAAAACCTATTGAATGCATATATGCATATACATATATATATATATATATGTGTGTGTGTGTGTGTGTGTGAATGTGTATATATATATATATATATATATATATATATATATATATATATATATATAAAATTAACAAACAAGCGATGTATTAATCTCTCTCTCTCTCTCTCTCTCTCTCTCTCTCTCTCTCTCTCTCTCTCTCTTGTTGTACCTTCACCAGGACATGATACAAGCGATAAACACCCTGCAGCTCAAAGTGCTACCATGTGGATGAGGATCACCCGTGGATAGGCCCCAGAAACCCCTTTCAGCCGTTAAGGCCATATTTATGGCCCCGCTATATTTAGGGCCCCCGACAATAGCCAGGGTGGGGCTTTAAAAAACGACAAATTGCTTTTCACATGGGGACGACTGGATACTGACGATGTGTTGATCGGTAAGATAAATAAGTGGAAAGATGGGAGGACCCACTCACTATATATATATATATATATATATATATATATAATATTCTGTTGTTTGTTACAGCCAATCTCTGAAAGTTCTTGACCGATTGCTTTGAGATTTTCACACAACGTTGCAATCGAATATGCGCGTGCTTTTGTGTAAGAGTGTTGCACAAAGCACGGATACCATTTCGTTGTTTTTTTCTTATTGCTTTGTATTTTTTGTTTCTGCTATTTATATTATTTTTCATAGCGAATGGAGGTGGTTGAAATGTGTTGACTGATCTGCGTTTGAACTATTCTGCCATAAACCTTATGAGATAACAATTTATTTCGCCATGAGCATGACAAACAAACTTAAGCAGAGGTCGGCAACTAAGGCAGATACGTTTTTTTGTGTGTGTGTGTGTGTGGCAAATGCAGATACTTGTGTAGACTGTAAGATATACATATGCGTAAATCAGAGACATGGTTTCACACACACACACACACACACACACACACACACACACAGACAGAGAGAGAGAGAGAGAGAGAGAGAGAGAGAGAGAGAGAGAGAGAGAGAAAACACACTCTATCATTAACAAACACAAACAGCATCACTTACTTACTTACTTAGTCGCTCCTCTTCTACCTTGGGGTGTAGAGGTTTGCCAGAGAGATCGCCAGACGTGTCTATACGCAGTTTTCTTTCTGGCTTTGTTCCATTCCAGTCCTCTGTCAGTTAGGGACTGTCGGATGTTGTCTTCCCAGCGCACCCTGGGTCGCCCCGGAGGTCTGGTTCCCTGGTTCTTAGCCTCCCATGCTTGACATGGTGGCCGATTTTCTCCCATTCTGCATACATGTCCAAACCATCGTAACTGTGACTGATCTAATCGGGTTAGTAAGGGCTGGGTATCAAGATCTTAACGTATTGTCTGATTGCGGACTTTATCCCTTCTTGTCACTTGGACCACCTTTCTCAGGTATCTCATTTCCGAGGCCTGCAGCTGGCTTCTGTGAGCTGTTGTCATTGCCCATGACTCACACCCATAGGTCAGGACTGGTACATAGGTAGAGCGGTAAACAGCCATTTTCGTCCTCTTGCCAATTTCTCTTTTGCTAAGAAACCCTCGGTTTATAGCCTGGAAGAGTCTCCCAGCAGCTGCTTTTCGTGTAGCCAGCTCAGTCTTAATGCCTCCGTTTTGGTCAAGTACAACTCCAAGGTATTTGAACTAGTTAACCTGCTCCAATGCCTACTGTCCCATCACGATCTGGCGTTTCTTCTCCTCTCTTGAGATCACCATGGTTTTAGTTTTGGAGATACTGATAGTCATACCTTTCTTTTCAAGCTCTTCCTTCCAGACAAGTAAGTTGGATTGAAGGTGTGCCTCTGATTTAGCTATCAGGGCCACATCGTCTGCAAAAGCTAGCTCTGATAAACAGATTGGTCTCATCTTCCAGTAAGCTACAGAGTACTTCTTTGTCTTCTCCTTACAGGTCTTGATGACATCATCCATCATAAGAATGAAGAGGTAAGGTGAGAGAATATCACCTTGTCTAACACCGCTGGCGGTCTTGAATTCTTCTGACTTTTGGTCTGCTGTTCTTACATAATTTCTGCACCTTTTGTAGAAACTCTGTATTGCACTGATCAGGGGTGCTGGGATGTTTTTCCCTGCCAAGCAGTCCCAGAGCTTGTTCCAGGGTACCTTGTCAAATGCCTTTTCCAGATCCAAAAAACATAAGTGCATCTCACTCTTATATTCCAGGGCTTTTTCACTCATCTGTCTCAGTGTGAAGATAAGGTCTTGAGTACTTCGGTTTGCTCTGAAGCCGCATTGGGCCTCGTCCAGCTGTGGCTCTACCAGACTTTAAAGTCTCTGCTCAAGAATTCTAGAGTAACTTTTACCTGGAACGCTGAGGACGGATATGCCTCTGTGGTTTTCACATTGTCTGTTATCACCTTTTTTAAATATAGGTATAATGACGACAATCTCCCAATCTTTTGTATAGTTTTGCTACACCAGGCTGCCTGGAGAACCTTCAATAGAAGGCGCTCACCTTCGGCTCCCATATATTTGACCATCTCTGGTGTTATACCATCATGACCTGCTGCTTTTCCCAGCTTAATCTTCTCAATAGCTGCCTTCAATTCTTCCATTTTGATGTTATCTTCCCCATGATTGACTTCCTTCTCAGCAGTGAGGTCCATTATTTCTATGTCATGACTTCCCTCAACGCCGAGGAGCTCTGAGAAGTATTCTTTCCATCTGCCCATGATATCATTTGTAGAAGTAAGCAGAGCCCCTTCCTTGTCTTTTATGAATTTAAGTGGGCACTCTTTCTCCTTCCTCGTGTTCTTAAGGGTCTTGTGGAACAGTTTTTTGTTTTCTCTTGCATTCTTTTCCAACTTTTCTCCAAACTCTTCCCATGATTTCTGTTTTGCTTTAAGCACAATATTTTTGGTCTCTGTTCTGAGTGCCACATATTGTTTATATTTTTCTATTTCTTCAGCTGTGTTCCTGGTTGCCAGGTATTGCTTCCATGCCCTTTTCTTTTCTCCTGTTTTCAATTTGACTTCTTCCGTCCACCATGGTGTCCCATGTCCCCGCCTTCCACTCGGGACTTCACCACAAGCTTCTACTGCAGCTGCTGTGAGGATATTCTTGAATCTGCACCAGAGGGTGTCAGTGTCCTCTGATGATTCTTCTTCAGTTCCTAATGCTTTCACTATTAGCTCCTGGTATCTAGCCTTAATATCTGGCTCTCTTAGCTTATATGCTTTAATCCTCATCCCTTCTTGGTTGCTTGGTTTCTTGCACGGTTGTCGGTGTTGCCTTGTTGGAGCAGTTCTTTCAGTTGTTCTCTTTATTGTGACCAGATAGTGGTCACTTCCAATCTCTGGTCCTCTCATGACTCTGGCATCTCTCACAAACTTGAATGAACTTTTCCTAACTATGGCGTAGTCAATGATGGATTATTCATTTTTTGAAGGTTCACATCTTGTGTATGCATGTATACGCTTGTGGGGGAATTTTGTGTTTATAATGACAAGGTTCTGTTCCCACAAACAGCATCACTTGAACACAAACATACACTGATACAAACATATACACCAACTCACACACATGTATATGCAGTAAAAAGGTCACATTAACAATCACAATCATGAAGTCGGTTTTTAACTATGCGGAATTCAACACCTCCCTAGGGCCGTCACTTTGAAGAAATTTAGGCTACTCTCTTTAATTTCATTATTCAGATTACTCTTTGAAAAAAAAAAAAAAAGAAAACTCTTTTGTTATCCCTTTTTATGGAGATGTAGACAAGGGTTGGTGATCCTAAGAATTTTAGGGTCACTTAGCTAGTGCTGTCGCCACGGAGTGTGCGTGTTAGGGAGTTTAATTCTACCCCCGGCAGAAAATTTCCATCACCTAATCAGAAGTAGAAGCAGGTCTCCTGTATTAGAGCCTCGCGTAACCATTCAACTAGCTGCTCCTCAATAGTCAATTTACTAACTTACCCAACTTAAATCCACCCCGGGGCATCAAGCACGTACGGCGTACACAACTGTCCACACAGGTGATAACCGGTGTTTGATCCTTGCCGCAACCGTAAGTGTCACAAGACATTCCCTATGATGTTTTTCCGTCCGTTGTTACATGACACGCATTGTTCATATGCCAGCGGTTCTGTCCACTTATTTTTCTTTGTCTCCTACAGGTGGCGTTCAAGCTGGCTACCCCACAAATCTTTCATGTGTCTACTTTTCTTTAACAGCTCCTTGATTGTTGATATTAAGGAGTGGAAGAGAGTTTTGATAGAGACGGGCACGCTGTGGACACCTAATTTTTGACATCCAAACAGGATTAGTTGTATTATTGTCGGCATCAGCTGCTTCAGTAAACAACCGGCATTATTACTACTGCTACAACTACTGCTAGTTATATTTCTACTACTATTGCTAATATTATTAGTTTCCACAGCTACGACAATTGTTAGTTTTACTGTAACTACTGATGCTACTGTCGCTCGCCGCAGATCGGAAGGTTGTGGGTTCTCTCCTTGACGGAGCCGGACTTTTTTAAAAACTGACATTGGCTTCCAGGTCAACCAAGCTTGAGTGGGTACCGGGTGCAGTCCCGAGAGGCAAAGGCAGCTGGCGGGATGCTGACCACATCACCCGTCTAGTGCCGATTGGTCTATAAAATATAGGTCTTACCCTATATACCCTACACGCCTAAAGGCGTGAAAAAGAGTTTACTTACTTTACAGATGCTACTGGGTCAAATACTAATGTCAACACCACCACTACAACTGCTTCTGTTGCTGCTACTAGAACACCTACTGAAACTACTGCTATTACTACTACTATTACCACCACTACTAATACTATTACTACTATTGCTGCTGCTACAACTACTACCATCACCACCACTGCCGCTGTAGCTAGTTCTACTGCGTCTTCAACTACATTTATTGCCCTTGTCCTGATCTTTACCACACGATATATCAATAATGGACTCACGGTGTATAATACAGGCATTATCCTGCGAACCATCTTTACTGCCCAGGACATTAGATAGTTACAAT
The DNA here is from genome assembly GCA_905116865.2 of Candidula unifasciata. Lineage (NCBI taxonomy): Eukaryota > Metazoa > Mollusca > Gastropoda > Stylommatophora > Geomitridae > Candidula > Candidula unifasciata. The sequence continues at coordinate 8,912 of CAJHNH020005487.1, forward strand.
TTTAGACATGGAGGCCTGGATCATTATTGAAATTCGGTTACGAATACGGATACGAAAATAATAACTCGGAGAGTTACTACTGTTGCTGTTTCTACTTTTGCTGTTGTTGCTTCTACTACGGCAACTACTAATATTAAATCTTCAACAACACATGTTTTATTACTACTTATATAACTACTACTATTACTGTTGTAACTACTGCCATAGATCTTCTGCTGTTACTTCTGCTACTGCAACTACTACTACTATTACTACTGTTACTACTACCATAGATCTTCTCCTGTTACTTCTGCTACTGCAACTACTGCTACTATTACTGCTGTTACTACTACCATAGATCTTCTGCTGTTACTTCTGCTACTGCAACTACTACTACTATTACTGCTGTTACTACTACCATAGATCTTCTGCTGTTACTATGTTACTACTACCATAGATCTTCTGCTGTTACTTCTGCTTCTGTAACTAGTAATACTATTACTACCTGAGGATAGAATCTTGGTCTAGGGTATCGTTGCTTCTGCGTAATACTGGCTTCATGGAACTTTATTCAACATACATATTCGTCGAATGACTGTTCCAAATGGCTATTGCATTTATATATATATACACACACACACATACGCCATATATTAGATTATTTACTTCTAATGATTTTGTTTGATTTTTATAACTGTTTCATTCTAAGATCAGAACACTAAATAATGTTGGTATGTCTTTTTATTTTTCTATTAACAGTTCAAGAAATGAGTAAAGCTTCTTTAGTTTCTTTAGTCATAATATATGTAACAATAATTTTGCTTCTCCTTCTCCCTATCTGTGCAGTGTTTTCGGATGAGAAGACCGCACAGTCTAAGAAGGTTCCCTGTCAATGCATGTTCGCCGCTGATTTATACACCTTGGTTCCCGTTGGAGTGTGAACGGGCTATACCTGAAACCTCTTTTCTCCATGTAGAGTGCATTGCCTTAATGCAGGGCTATTTAACTGGCGGTTCCCGGGCCACATCTGGCCCACGGAGACCTAGTTAGTGGCCCGCGGGTTTCAGCAAATTGTTTCGCATTAATGATCTTTATACGCTGGAGCTCAAGCCTTTGACTAATGATGATCCCAATCTAAGTAAACTTTGGTGATTAGACCGTTCAGAATTTTCTGGTACGTATCCACACTGGCAGTTATGAGTCCCCAGTCTTGAATTTTTGATAAAAGTAAAGGTCTTTTGCTTTCCTGTGAGAAGGTTGACTTGGATTATACTAGCTGCCTGATCTTTGCATTATATCCTCATAAGAGAGTCATATGTCAAGCCTTTCTGTATTACTTCCAGTTTTTGCTTTGCTCTGCTCTTCATTGTTTATTGCCTCTGTTTAAAAAACACACACACACACACACACACACATATATATATATATATATATATATATATACATATACTTATGTATAATTTATACTGGATGGAAGATGTATCAAATAAGTTAAATGTAGAATAGCGCAAGCAGAGGCGGCACTTTACAAAATGTAGAATATATTATGTAATTTGATTTTTGTCAACTGAGACGAGAAAGATAATTATTTAAAGCTATATAAATCATATCTTGATATCAGAAAGTGAATCACTGACATTAGTAAATTAGTGAAAACTTGTTAGAAAGCTGCGGAGATGTGTTTGTATAGACAAATGATGAGAATACCCTGGACAGATAACAAGAGTAATGAAGATGTCTTGAAAGAAACTGACTCTAGAAGAGAACTGATTGTCCACTCCATGAAAAAAGATGATAAACATTTTTTTGTCATGTGATGAGAAGGAGAAATATGAAGTACATCGTGACAGTATGAAACGCTGGAGGGTAGGAGAGGCAGAGGGAGACCGAGAAAAAAAAAGCTGGACAGTTTTACATCATGGTATGGACAATCAACTGTATTAGTCCTGACTGAAAGTACACTAGACAGGAGGTTGCGAACAGACAGGACTACAAACGCCACACGACATGAACTTTAAGAAGAAGATTTGTATTAGAAATTAATTAATTCCTTCGGCAGAAAAGTAATCAATATCATCATTTTTACTATTGTTAATATTATGGAAAATTGATCTCTTCATGCCATTTATGTAGCAAACAAAATTGCATTACAGAGTATGGAAAAGGCATTTTTCAAAAAAAATGGCCTCTGAGCGATTAGTGGTGTTTCCCAAAGTACAACAATGACAGCCATCGCACTAATAGGCGGTCCTACCTGACCAATGGACCGTGCACTGACCAGCGGACCTAATCTCAATGGTCAAGCTCATTGACCAATCGCTGTTGGCCTCTACGTCTGACTACTTTTAGGCGGTACGTGACAACGTGTATCAATTGCCGTTTACTTGATTACAGAGCGTGGCTTGAATGTTAATTTTGAATTCCCATATCTCGGATTATTAAGTTTTAAAGTTTGTGTTTTATTAAATTTCATATCTCGGATTACTACAGTTTTGTGTTGAAGAGCTGTTCTGTTTTTGCAATCATGAGTAAGTTTTTGTACTATAATCGTTGCAGTATGTTACATTAGTCTGTTACTTCTGTTACAATGTTATACAAAGTTTAATAACAATGAATTAATTGTAGGATCAACGAGATATCTATTTAACAAACGTTGAAAAATATAGCGGTGTGAATTACTAGATATAGAACAAAAAGAAAACAAAGCTTGTAATGAAAGCTTTCAATACTAACGACAACAGTTATGACCGTAAAGAAAGCGAATATGCTACATTTTTTTTAACACGTCAGCTGAGAACAATAAAATGATGATATTTTGATTCTGTGTTGCAGTTTCTATAGATGAGCAGTTTGGGTTTTGGAAAAGTAGTAGCACTAGGGAAGCCACAATTTGTCACAGGATACTTTCTGAATATTATTATTATATATATATATATATATATATTCATTTAACGGTCTTCGACAGAGTGCAACATGAGCAGTTTTGTATGCCTTCTAAATATAGGGCTATATGCAAAGGATACATGCATTTTATGTACCTATACAAGAGGTCATACTATGAGAAGAGGAAACATTTAATATGTTGTTACCACTGGAAATATTTGTGGCTAGAGAGCTAGAGAAATACAGCAAGAGAAGATTCTTGACAGTCTTTTGTCATGGCTTGGAGGAGTGTCAACACACAAAGTGATACACGCAGCTGTAGATCGCAGATTGTGGAGAGGCATGATCGTCCACGCCAGTCGGCAAGATACTTGATGATGATGAAACTATAACAAATAGCGACAGTTAGGTTATTCACCACAGAAAGAGAAAAAAAGTAAAGTATGCCAGCGATATTCGTTATTACTAAACATGTTCAACTTATACACAGAAAAGATGTTTTAACAAGCCAGGCAATTGTCTAGACTGGATATCCATGGAAAACAAATAATCTAAGATATGCTAACTACACAGTGTTAAAAGCAGAAAGGGGACAGTTGATGCAGGATCTGTTTGATCAAGTCAACAAGCAGGGTGCAGACAGTAGTTTACACAGTAAAATAAAAAAAAAATAAAAAAGTCATTATACTTAACAAAGGAAAGCGGCGATTAACTGTGAAAATAACAGCAAAAGGAGATATATTAGAACACCTAACAATTTCTTCTATAGCGCAAAAAAAAAAAAAAAAAAAACATATAGTGGCAGTGAAACAGAAATAGAAAAAAGAATAAGAATCGCCAAACCATCTTACGTAACATGTGGAAATTGTTGATAGTTATAGAGAAAAGCAACTATTGAAAATAAATGTCGTAAAAAGGCATGTATACACACTATTGCTGTAGGGAACAGAAAACTGAACAATAAATGAGCAAGTAGAAAATTAAACCGAGTCTCTGAAAATGTGGATATACAGAAAAATAGGTAGTTTTTCATGACGCAAAAATAATCAGAATGTTCTAAGCGACTGCAAATGGAAAGAGGGGAACCGAAAGAAAACAAAAGTATATTACTGACAAATTTTGGCCATAGTGAAAGTAATAACCTCTTCTAAATGCTAGCCAAGATTGAAAATGTCAAAGGCAAGGGAGCAAGAAGTGGACAGCGAAAACATGTGAGAAAAACACCAAGAATGGACGAAAAGCATTCTGAGAGAGTGCACTATAAAGACAAGAGACATAGAGAGCTGGGAATCCATTGTAATCAATCATCAATGTGGAAGCTGCAATTGATTGATTTTTGTGAAGCATTGTTGTAAAGAAATATGCAGTTAAAAAAAATAGTCAAATATTTTAGTAGATTTACATCATATGTAAACCATATGTACAAACACAGTCACACAATGCATATATATATATATATATATATATATATATATATATATATATATATATATATATCGAGAGAGAGAGAGAGAGAGAGAGAGAGAGAGAGAGAGAGAGAGAGCAAGTGTGAATCGGCAAAACTATAATGCATCAGTTATACTTTTTTTTTAAAACAAATGCTTGATGCACTAGCTGATTTGATTTGAGCTGATTCAAGGACAGACGACACAACACTCTGGGCAATCTTATAAGCGCTTCGACCTCATCTTCAGCAGCCAGCACAGTGTTCGAATGCAAATGGTGCAAGCAGCAGTTTGCTTATGAGCCCTTATTGCCTTTCCTCTGAGCGCCTAGTATCGGCCAGATCCCCTTGTCACTTACTGCAGCATCACTCTCACCAGACAGTGATGATCCATGTTGTTTAATGCTAAAATTCCTCTAAAACGGTTTTGTAATTAGCCATATAGAATATCAATTTAGCAAAGCAGAGAAAGGTTGTAAAAATCGACGCAATATAGTCTGTTGTCTAATCGCCTGCTGCTACAATCGAACCTTGAGCCGCAGACGGCGACTTTGGAAAATGGTAAATGTCGTCACTGCTACAGGGTTTTTACCCTGTTGTGACCCCAACCTATTCCCTGTCTGAATAACAATGCAAAACAAGCGCACATTTGGGAGCATCAGTATGGAACAAAAGTAGTTATTTACAAATCAGACTACGTGTTGCACGGAAACACGACTTACACACGATTTTTATCTGTTCTCACTTTCAGAAGGCCGCAAAAACAAGAGTGTGAAACCAAAGGCTGTTAAGATCATAGGAAAACGCATAAAGGGGTAAGTCATGCATTATTTCTTTCCTTTGTCCTCCAACAAATTTATGTTAGACATGATGTTGCATTTATATGCCACACATGGCGCTCAGTCTACTACATTATATTTGCAATTAATTTAATATCATGGATAGAACCATGTCAAGCACATTTATCGTCTATTATTAAAGCTCTCTTTATTGATTGTCTTAGGTTATGGGTTCAATCCCTGGGGTTTTTTCACTTGCACTTGGACTTCTAGTAATTCCCCTTGGTCTCTGGGTAGTGAGATGCCCGTGTGCATTGTTGCTGATAGAAGCTTTATTTTTCGCATCACAAACTAATAGGTCCGTTTTCCACGCCTTTAGGCGTATATGGCATATAGAGCTAGACCTATATTTTAAAAAACCAATCATAACCAGACAGGTGATGTGGTCAGCATTACACCGGCCGCCTTTACTTCCCGGGACTACACCCCGTACCAACCCAAGGCTAGGTCGACCTGGAAGTCAGGGTCATTAAAAAAAAAAGTCCGACTCCGCCAAGTAGTGAACCCATAACCTTCCGATCCGCACGCTGGCGTCTAGCCGCTACGCCACGGCGATTCCCGTAGAAACTATAGCAGCTGTAAAAAGACCAAAACGAATATTAGCAGTGATACTTCGCATAGTCCATGACGTGCCGCGTTTGAAGCCATGTTTAACAACAACCCTCAGCTTTGTGTGCTTTCAGTTATTTCTAACATAGACATATCAAAACGTGCAAAATGGTATCTCGTTGTCTTTATTTGCTTCTTTCCCCTTTAACTTTCCGAACATTACGAAGAACTCTAGTGATGTGGCCAAAGAGTGTAGATAGTTTCCTTCTGATTTTGGTAATCCCTGTACTTTGTAATTTAATTTCCCTCACTGTATCTTCTTTACCCTGTGTTTCATCTGTCCGAGATGTTCCCATTATTCGTTTAAAAATCCACATCTCAATAGCTTTCCTATAATAGCAATGACCCAACCAAAATATATTACAGATAATACCAGTAGCTGTTTGGCTAGATGTTCCACCTGCCAGTTTGAGATGGGTACCAGGTGAAGTAACGGGAAGCAAATGCGGCTGGCGAAATGTTAACCGCATCCCTCATCTTGTCTATAAAAATAAAATGCTCAGTATCATTTGCTCGATGAAAGGGTCCTTTACTTTCACCAGCAGCAGTATCGTATCGTATCGTATAAAATCAAACAAAAATTCCAAGCTTAGTCCTTTTTTAGCCGCTTGATGGCCTGCTTTTTCAAGGACGGCTCCTTCGCTATCTTATTTTATTTATCTTCCTTTGTGGTGAGCACTTTCACCTGAGCAGCAGTATTCGAGCAATTATCCTTACATGGCCTGGTCTTCGAGTAACTTGTAGCCGTTGGGGACGCCAATATAACCTTACGGTTGAACCAAATTTACTGGGATTTGTTAATGTAGGATTCTCATCCCTAGGGTTGTAATTCAGTGGACTAAAATCCTGAAGGGAACAAACTGCAAACAAACCACCAGTCCTATTGCTTGCATTTACTAACTGCAATACATGTTTTGAATGGTTTGTTTTCATTAATTCAACAGTGTCATCCAAGTCGGAGATGAGCATCAAGCAGAACTTCCACCATGTGTCAGTAAGTTGTCTGTTTATGTGGTGTCAAATTGTGACTTTTACCGTGTGAAAACTTCTCTTCTGGCTGTGACAACCAATGTAGTATAGGCCCCATAATCAACTTACATTAATTCGTTCTACCCTTTTCTATAGAAGGCAGCCCACGTTTTGGTCTCTCTGTCTTATTCACAATACTCTGTAGTTGCTATTCACATGTGCGTGTATGTTGTCGTTATTGTTGTTGTTGTTGTTGCCTAAAATCCATTGACTCTGTGCAGCTGAATATTATATTTACTGTATTTTCCACATGTAGATGAGGAAATGTTTTCCCATTTTTCATTTTAAATATAATTTGGACGTAGTCTTCATACGGAGTCTATTTAAACTATTAATTTTTTTATTGTTTGGGCTAAGCAATGTATGGATCATCTTATAAATGGGGAGTGTCTTATAGGCGCACAATGCAGTTAACTGTCTCTGTGCTGGAACTTACAGCTTTGCTTTCAAAGTGAAAGTTAAATTATCGTTATATTTGTTGCCACAGTAAGAGGAATACTTAAGCAAATCGTACATACTAAACACATACATATTAAACAATAGTAACCAGTTAAAATGTATTCTTCTACTTCGTGTAAACCAGCAGTAAACTTTGGCGGAAGGTGCTAGTTTTTCGCCCACTTGTGGACTGCACTCTTGTTCTAGAACTTGAGTGTTGCGTAAGCATCCGTTTGACAGAGATGACTCATCTGTGTGCAGTCTGTTGGTTCCTTGCCTCTCAGGCAGATGTAATCCGATTTTGAGGAAGCTCCCAATTAGTCGACTCTTACGACAGTCTTTTGAGTAAGCAGTGGGTCTAGTCTTGTTTTTCCTATAACAGGGCCCAAAAACCCACACAGATAAAACTATTCAAGAGCCGGCAAGCATCATCGTCGACATGCTGTCAGATCGAGATAACTTCTTCTCCAAATCATCTGTGATGTACACAGTAGCAGTGGCGAATGCACAGCTCTATAGACTTACAGGTCTAGAAGGGAACCGCTTCTTAAAGAGGGAGTTGCCCTAGTGTAGAGACTAGATGCTGGCTTGTGGATTCGAAATACGTGGTTTAAAAATGAGAACGGTCCTGGATGTTTGCTTAAAAAAATGACCTTAGCTTTCAGGTCGACCCAACCTTGAATGGTTACCAGAAAAGGTCATGGGAAGTAAAGACGACAGGTCTGATGTTGACCACATCCTACACAAGCGGCACTTGTCTATAAAATATAGGCCTAGCCCTATATGCCCATCACGCATGAAGGCGTGAAAAAGTGGTCAGTTACTTTCACTTACAATGTCCTAGTGCCACGTTAAAATCTAACAGCCCTATCTGTGTGGGACTTCTTTTTTTCGCACACATAATACATGCATACAGACAGACAGACACTTGCATAGACACTCACATAAACAAAGCGACAAGGCAAACATGCACACGACAAATATAGACAGGAAAGTCACATTTCAAATTATTATTCTAAAGGACGATGCCTTTGTTTCTTATGTAGGTGTATCATATGTTGAAGCGAATGCTTCAGGGACTGACGGGGAAACCCTTCTATGGTCTCCTTCCTCTCAGGCCAGCAACAGCGACAGTCAAGGTAGCTTGCATTTTATTACATATGAATGAAAGTATGTGTGAGAGAGAGAAAGAGAAAGAGATATAGGGGCAGACAAAGAGTTGATATGTATATGGGCGTGTAAATATATATATATATATATATATATATATATATATATATATATATATAAATTTAAAGAGAGAGAGAGAGAGAAAGAGAGAGAGAGAGAGAGAGAGAGAGAGACAACGAACGAGCGAGAGAGTGAGAAGAAGAAATAGAGAAAAATATGAATGGAGTGAATAAATCAACATATTAAGGCATTGTGGGATGTTTTTTCTAGGGGTCATAGTTAACCTATGTAAAGAAGCGGCTTGACGCCTACCTGCTGGCACGAAGGTCAAGTTCAGATCTGCATAAACAAAATTACTTTTCGCAAATGACTTGGCTCATGGGATTGACCCCATGCAAATTGGTACCAGATAAAGAATCACTGGATGTAAATACAGCCAAAGTGATATTGACTGTTACAATATGCCCCTTTCAATAGTGCAGTAGCCAGGATTACCACATCAGCATGAAATGCTCATATTTAGAAATCTCGACAAGCCCTGTTTAACTGTGATGTTCAACCTAGTCATAATGTTGAATGTTCAATCAGGAATCGACATCACAACGCTCAGGACACCCCCCCCCCCTTCCCATACCAATAAGCGCTCTGTCCCCATCTTCTGCAGCAAGCGAAGAATGAAAATTATGATGGTACCAGTAACTGTCTGATTGTATAACCGTCTCGCCTTTCCTCTGAGTGTCGAGCGTCTGCCAGATCCCCTTGTAACTCCTCGCAGTGCTATTCTCCTCAGACAGTAATGATCTATCTGTTCCTTGCCACTGTTCACTCGCTCCCAAAGGACCCTAACAACATCCAACTTGTCATACATCAATTTCACTACTAAGTGGTGCAGAACCGGCCATTCTATCTGCCAGCTCATTTCCCAACACACGGGTACATCCTGGAGAAAATATCCAAAGGATGCTAATTACGAAAGACCTTTGAAGTGATGCTTGCCACTCTGCACGGAGCATGCCTGTCTCCACCTTTCTCAGCATTTCCTGTGAGTCAGTTACAATGACGACATGTGTGTACAGCTGATTCTCAAGCAGGCGGAAGGCAGCAGTGACTGCCTCCACTTCCATTCTCAAAATAGACGTTGTGAAATACCTACAGTCGAATTTGGCATTTAGTGCTAGACATCTATTTTATACACCATTTGGCTCTGGCTTTTCAATCCATATTTGCAATTATAAATTATTTATGCAAACAGTGTTATGTTGAATGCTTTTACATATATTTGTGATTGTATTTCAGTTGCACGTTACTTAGAGCTTGCAAGTAATACAGCGATGAAGACCAGCTTTAACAACACGGAATATGCGTTACACGTTCTTCACCAGAATAAGGGGAACATCAATGTGAGTATTTATGATACTTTCAAAGGTAATGTGTCTTTTAGGCTGCTATGAAATGTGTGTATGAATTAAAACAAAACAAAACAAATTGTTATTGGAATGTTTATGAGTTACAGATCTATATAAAAGTGAGTTTATATGAGGTTATGATGCGGTATCTGTATGTTTAATTTTTGAAACATAACAATATAAACTGTACCGATATGGGAATGTCGCAAAAAAGTCCCGGAAATTGAAACAAATAACCTAAAAAAATGGTTTTTAAAAAATTGTTTTTACAACTTTTACGGTGCCTATTTCTGTTTTGTAGGACTGCGTGAAAAGTTACTCTTTGAGTTAATTGGGTTAAAAAATTCAGCCTACAATTAGGGATTGGGACTGTTTAAAAAAAAAAAAAGAAAGGAACAAGAAATATTTGTTCATAAAGTGTCTGAAAACCTTTCACACACAAATATATATACATACACACATACGCACACAGAAGAAAAAGAAAAGTAACCTTAGATGCTTCAGAAATAAACTGAGCAAACCTATGTCTTCATTTATGGAAACAGCTGAACGATTTTTAAGACATGAATATTTTGAAATACTTACAGGCGGCTTTATTGATGCTGACAGCGGACACTGTCGCACAGGTGACCACTGGATCTCCTATGCGGGATTACACGTATACAGGTAGGTCAAAGTCCAGTCCTGTACTTCTAGTTTATGTGATATTTTAATTCAGTATTGTGCTTACATATCTGTTGATGTTGCGAGTATATGTGTGTGTGCATATATATATATATATATATATATATATGCCTGGGTACGTGTGTTTGTGATAATGACCGAAGTTTATGACCAAGCAGGTAACAATATACAATTGTGTGTAAGGAATTGTTTCTATAGTACTAACATAGTTACTCACTTTCGACGTTAGTTTATAAAAATAGCTCTATAGAACATTCTGTACGAAACATGTAAATAGTATCTTAATAATGCTTAGATCAAACACGGTAATCACCTTTTGTCACTCCATTTGTAAGGGAAGAACAGAAAAAAAATGGAACATCCCCCCCCCCCAAAAAAAGACTCCTCCAATTCATAACAAGCATCTCATAAAAAAACGACTTTGAAATTTGATGTTATAGCACAAAAAAATATTGATATTGCAGCCTAGCTGTAAGCCACAAAACAATAGAGGACGACGATACATATTATAGTTGTCCTTATGGCCATTTGACACAGCTGATTTGAATGTCTTGATTCTCTTATTCAGAATGTGGTGCTTGGAATGAGGAAGAAATTGAAAGATTTGGTAAATCTCTTCGTGTCAATTACAAAAACTTCTACAAGGTCTCCAATGATGTAAGTACCCGTGTGTCTTTGTTATGCACTTGTCTTTGTGGATATTAATACATTTTTTAATCCAGGGTTGAGTTGAGCTGATTTATGAACCGACATCACAGGACTAGGGGTATTCCAGTTAGTGCTCAGTCCCAATCTATTGCAGCCAGCGCAGAGTTCCAATATCAGTGGTACCAGTAGCAGTCTCATTATACATCAGTCTTCACTTTCATCTGAGAGTCGAGCATCTGCCAGATACCCTCGTCACAACCCTCGGCCTAACTCTTCCCAGACAAACCCAGAAAGAATTAACATAATTCTCCTCAAGGACTAAAATGTTGAAGTAACAAATGGGATTACTATTATCATCATATAATAAGTCGCTTCTAGACAGTCGCTGTTATCACAGACTTCCTAAAAAAACACACATACAACGACAACAAAACTCAGTCTCTGGCCTCGGGCACTTCCCTGTCCAATTTGTCACTTATATCATGTGCTCTTTTCGTGCTGTTCAGTCTCTGCCCCTCTTTCCTGCCACAATTTCTTTTGTTATAGTACTTTTGAATAGGCCATGGCGCTTGATATGGCCAAAATATCCTCGACGTACATATCTTTTAAGGTGTTAGTATTTCTAGTATTATCAGCCAATGTTACCCCGAGAGTCCTATATCTCTTCCGTCCAAAAAATACTATTTCGTATTTCCTCAACGACTGGGAAAGAGTAAATTGTCGTCGTAGCTACGGTGCAAGTGCTCTGCGCTTGACGTCATCTTCAGCGAGCAGTGAAGAGGAGTAATATGACAAGGCAGTCGTGGTCAAGTCCCC
>CAJHNH020005488.1:0-20832 GCA_905116865.2 Candidula unifasciata
TGTGTTGGGAAACAAGCAGGCAGATAGTCTGGGCGGTTCTGCAACACTTGTTGGTGAACTGATGTATGACAAGATAGATGTTTTGAGGGCCCTTTGGGAGCGAGTGAACACTGCAAAGGCACAAATAAATGAATACGGTCTGAGGAGAATGGCGCTGCGAGGAGTTACCAGGGGATATGGCCGACGCTCGACACTCAGCGGAAAGTTAATGGTGCCATGGGAACTGGAACTCTTCGCTTGCTGCTGAAGATGGGGCGGAGCGCTAATGGGAGTGTCCCGAGTGCTGTTATGTCGATTCTAAATTTACCATTCAACATTCTTTAAAACAAGCTCTCTGAGGCCTCACTAGATGGTTTTGCTTGTTTGCTAATTGTTCAGCCGGGCAATATGGAGAATAGGATGGTTTACTTATTTTAGTCGGGGCAAGTTTTTGCATTTGGCAATACTTGGCTGGCATTTTGCTTTATATGTAGCCTGAAAGGATATAATTATATAGTATCGTCGCCCAGCTAATAAGTTTTGTATGTGGCGTGACACTGTGAGCTGCGGTTTTCATTTGGAATGTTTTTCGACTGTGACCAGATTGCAGTGGCCTACCAAGTTCAAGATTTCCCAGGTGCGGTAAATGTCCTGTCCCCCCCCCCCCCACACCCCCAGAAGGCCTTCTTTTTCCAGTTGGTGACACCAAGTGTTTGTAAGTCTGTCTGGACATGATCTCTCCATTGTCTTCTTGGTCTGCCTAGTGGTCTACGACCATACAGCTCCCTTGTGTATGCAGTTTTTACCTCTCTGTCATCTGACATTCTCTCAGTCTGCCCCAGCCATTTCAGATTATTAGCTCTCATGATGCCAGCGATCAATGGTGATTTAAACAGATTATGAATGCCGTTGTTTCTCACTTTCCTTTCCCCGCGGTTTGCATCTTTGATGGGTCCAAAGATTCGACGTACTACTTTGTTTTCAAATATTTGTCACACATGAAGGATACAACCCAACTTAAATTATAAATGATGAAGACGGCCAACCTTTAATAGAACCGAACAAATTTCTAGCAAGGTGGAATTATTACTTTGAATCATTACTTAGCTGCAATAAAACACATGAAAGCATGGGGGGAAAAAACACCACAAAAACAACTCGGAACTGACGGTAGAGGAACTAGAACCAGGTATATTATTAGATCAAGTAAAATATGTCATTCGAACCGCCCCTAGACTAAAGGCGACAGGTATTGATGATCTACCAGCTGAGGCCATCAAGACAGCAGGAGAAACAGGAGTAATATGGTTAAAGAGAATATTTCAGGTGGCATGGGAGAATCAAGAAACACCATCAGATTGGCAAACTGCTGTCATCGTTTCTTTATGGAAAAATAAAGGAAGTAAGAGGGACTGTATTAATTACAGAGTAATATCGCTTCTCAGCCACACTGGAAAAATGTATTCTAAGATCATCGAAAGAAGGCTAATACCATTGATAGAGTATCACATTTCAGAAGCAGAAATGGGCTTTCGATGAAACAGAAGTTGCACAGATGCCAATTATACATTGAGGCAACTATCACACACACACACACACACACACACACACACACACACACACACACACAGAGAGAGAGAGAGAGAGAGAGAGAGAGAGCAAAAGAACTTGATGACATGTTTGTTGACACTTCGCTGAGGTACAAGATGGAAAGAGAAGAAGAAGAAGAAGAAGAAGAAGAAGAAGAAGAAGAAGAAGAAGAAGAAGAAGAAGAAGAAGAAGAAGAAATTAATAATTCAATTTTGTTTTTGTTTATGGCGACAATCAGCAAAAGAAAACTTTCGCTAGAGTTATATCCCCGTGAACAATTTTCCCTTAACAACTATTAAATTGTTTTCCCCCAAATTAAATTTCGTTGTTATGTCCATTGAAACGTAGACTATAGATTACGGGCGTTAGTGAGGGTTATTGCTTTATCGGTCAAACTTGGGAAACTGTAAATATGCCGAATTTCAACCCTGAGTCACGTCCTGAGTTACTGTAACATTACTCCCAAGGGACGCTAAGGTGGCGGTTGAGCTAACTAATCGAAGAACTGCTCTCGTACGCTCCTACCACTCCACCTCGGACCGTGACTTAGGGGCCAGCTACTACACCCTAAACAAATTTATTTGCTACATACATTTAAGAGAATCACCAGACATGAACTGAAATGAGACGTGGGCGGTTTCCGGAAATAAAGGCATCCAAGAAAAACTTGAAGACGGAAGGCTCATGTTGTGCTAGCTACTCCGCGAAGCCGGGCAAATAAATCTACTATGTGTATATAATATCTATTGTTTTTGTGTGTGGATACTTTCTTTGTATCTGTCTGTGAATTTTTCAGAACCAGTCCAGTGATTATGCACAGATGAGGGTTCACGTACGCGTGCGTACATGTGTGTACGTGTGCGAGCTTCTGTGTACACCTGCTTACATATTTATGGGTATGTGCATGTAATATGCGGTGCGTCTGTGTACACCTATCTGATTTCTTGAGAGAGAGAGAGAGAGAGAGAGAGAGAGAGAGAGAGAGAGAGAGAGAGAGAGAGAGAGATAGAGGGGGGGGGGAGGAAGATTATAAATAACTTTTTGTTTATGTTACTGTGTGCAGATGTGTGAATGTACCTATGGATACACGTTTGCCAACTTGATTATGTGTGTGTCAAATTGTTTGTCAATGTTTTAAGTGTATATGCTCACAGATGTGTGAGTTTTTAAAAATAATTCCCACACAAAAAAATTAAACAATTTAGGTTTGCAAAAAAATCTGCTTTATTTGTCTGTGCAAACGTTTGAAAACATGTTTCAGTCACGATGACCAGAGATCAAGGTAAATGCAAGACAGCGCGAAGCTTTTACTGGTGGTATTTCGCAGAATTGCATCTACTGAAAAAATCTACCGCGTGTGACTGGACATAGTCGTTAGTAAGTGTGTGACTGGACATAGTCGTTAGTAAGTGTGTGACTGGACATAGTCGTTAGTGAGTGTGTGACTGGACATAGTCGTTAGTAAGTGTGTGACTGGACATAGTCTTTAGTGTGTGACTGGACATAGTCGTTAGTAAGTGTGTGACTGGACATAGTCGTTAGTGAGTGTGTGACTGGACATAGTCGTTAGTGAGTGTGTGACTGGACATAGTCGTTAGTAAGTGTGTGACTGGACATAGTCGTTAGTGAGTGTGTGACTGGACATAGTCGTTAGTGAGTGTGTGACTGGACATAGTCGTTAGTGAGTGTGTGACTGGACGTTATCGTTAGTGAGTGTGTGACTGGACATAGTCGTTAGTGAGTGTGTGACTGGACATAGTCTTTAGTGTGTGACTGGACATAGTCGTTAGTGAGTGTGTGACTGGACATAGTCGTTAGTGAGTGTGTGACTGGACATAGTCGTTAGTGAGTGTGTGACTGGACATAGTCGTTAGTAAGTGTGTGACTGGACATAGTCGTTAGTAAGTGTGTGACTGGACATAGTCGTTAGTGAGTGTGTGACTGGACATAGTCGTTAGTGAGTGTGTGACTGGACATAGTCTTTAGTGTGTGACTGGATATAGTCGTTAGTGAGTGTGTGACTGGACATAGTCGTTAGTGAGTGTGTGACTGGACATAGTCTTTAGTGTGTGACTGGATATAGTCGTTAGTGACTGTGTGACTGGACATAGTCGTTAGTGTGTGACTGGATATAGTCGTTAGTGAGTGTGTAACTGGACATAGTCTTTAGTGTGTGACTGGATATAGTCGTTAGTAAGTGTGTGACTGGATATAGTCGTTAGTGAGTGTGTAACTGGACATAGTCTTTAGTGTGTGACTGGACATAGTCGTTAGTGAGTGTGTGACTGGATATAGTCGTTAGTGAGTGTGTGACTGGATATAGTCGTTAGTGAGTGTGTGACAGGACATAGTCTTTAGTGTGTGACTGGACATAGTCTTTAGTGTGTGACTGGATATAGTCGTTAGTGAGTGTGTAACTGGACATAGTCTTTAGTGTGTGACTGGACATAGTCGTTAGTGAGTGTGTGACTGGACATAGTCTTTAGTGTGTGACTGGATATAGTCGTTAGTGAGTGTGTGACTGGACATAGTCTTTAGTGTGTGACTGGATATAGTCGTTAGTGAGTGTGTAACTGGACATAGTCTTTAGTGTGTGACTGGATATAGTCGTTAGTGAGTGTGTGACTGGACATAGTCTTTAGTGTGTGACTGGATATAGTCGTTAGTGAGTGTGTGACTGGACATAGTCGTAAATGAGTGTGTGACTGGACATTATTGTTAGTGAGTGTGTGACAGGACATAGTCGTTAGTGAGTGTGTGACTGGACATTATTGTTAGTGAGTGTGTGACAGAACATAGTCGTAAATGAGTGTGTGACTGGACATTATTGTTAGTGAGTATGTTTGCGACGACAGGCCTGAGTTTCATCTCTAGTATAAGATTACATTATCCCCCCCCCCCCTCCCCGACTATTATGTATCTATTTTTGGTCTATCCGTAAACAATATAATCTAGTTATTTTCGATAATCTTGTGTGAGCGTGTGCGCGTGTGTGTGTTTGCGTGTGTGTGTGTGTGAGCGCGCGCGCGCGTGTGTGTGTGGAAAAGAAAGATTCGAGGTGGGTTATTGGTCACCACACCTTCTAATTGACGACCTAGATTATACAAAAAGCCAACACTTTACACCGCGAGATTGAATCTAAAATCAGACAACAGAAACGTGCACATTACCGAGCCGTAAAATTATGTTGATATATAATGAGAAGAAATGCACTTGACAATGTAGTAACAACTGGGAAGTTAAAGGCAAAAGAGCAAAGTGATAATATTTGAATGCTTGGCCGTAAGGATTAAGCTAGCTTAGTGCACTGAACTTATCTGGGATTCTGGTAATCGTGTGAAACGGTGCTACATGACAGCATGCGTTTATCTGTAGGGCACATTGTAATGATGATGATAATACATTTGTTTTCAAGCGAAAACCCCCACAGATGATACAGCCACAGTCAGCAATTGTTTAGCGCCTCGACTCTTGTGTAAATGGATCCGATTTTCTCTCCTTAAAAAAAGTTTTTATTGCCCAATTGAATTTATGTGTACACACACGTACATGTGAACTTGGACACATACACACAAGCATAAGATAACAACAACAACAACAACAACAACAGCAGCAACAACAAAAACAATAACTACAACAACAACATCAACAACAACAACAACAACAACAACAACACCGACAACAACAACAGCATCATCAACAACAACAACTACTACTCCTACTGCCGCTGTGTTATTACTGCTGCAGCAGCTTTTACTGCAGCCGCCTCAACTGCTGCGACTCCTACTGCAGCCGCCCCAACTGCTGCGACTCCTACTGCAGCCGCCTCAACTGCTGAGACTCCTACTGCAGCCGCCTCAACTGCTGCGACTCCTACTGCAGCCGCCTCAACTGCTGCGACTCCTACTGCAGCCGCCTCAACTGCTGCGACTCCTACTGCTGCTGCTACTACTACTTCTAAAACAGCTGGATGAATACGTTTATGAGGTGCACATGTACTGTACAAAATGAAAACAGGGCTGTATATCTCAGTACACGGGCGGACGGTCCCTCTGTCTGTCTGCCTGCCTGCCTGTCTGTCTGTCTGTCTGTCTGTCTGTCTGTCTGTCTGTCTGTCTGTCTGTCTGTCTGTCTGTCTGTCTGTCTGTCTGTCTGTCTGTCTGTCTGTCTGTCTGTCTGTCTGTCTGTCTGTCTGTCTGTCTGTCTGTCTGTCTGTCTGTCTGTCTGTCTGTCTGTCTGTCTGTCTGTCTGTCTGTCTGTCTGTCTGTCTGTCTGTCTGTCTGTCTGTCTGTCTGTCTGTCTGTCTGTCTGTCTGTCTGTCTATCTGCCGGCCTGTCTGTCCTGTAGTCCGTCCGTCTGTCTGTCTGTCTATATGTCTGTCCAATATTATATTCATCCCTTTATCAGTCTGTCAGTCAATCTCACTGTCTGCTTGTCTGTTTCTCTGTATGTACACTTTTCTATTTTAGACTATTACAACCAGCGCCACAACAAATCCTGTTTCTGCTGCGACTTACGGTTGCTCTATCAACACCTACTTGCACAACCACTGCTTCCAATACTCTACTACTACGGTAAATAATAATTACAAAACATGATTATGATAATAATGTGGTAATAATGTGATAACAATGAAACAGGTGACGAACACAGCGGTGCATATGCAATGGTGGTAGTGACAGTGATGTAATCGTACTTATAATGACGATACACAATAAATAGCTGTAACTGCCTCACATAAATATTTTAACCCATTTTGTTGACAAGAAAGTAACACAGATAATTCCATATACAGCAACTGTCGAGAATTATTTTCCTGAAAAGCTTGGAAATGCTCTTGTCTGGCCACTGTAGACTAGTTGTAGACCCATTCAATATCCAAGGAGACGTGGTGTCTTATACACACACACGCCCACACTCGGAGACCAAAGGGGTCCTCCAGGATCCCACACTCACCACAAAGCGCCTCGGGGCGGGGCGTTGGCGTAGTCGCTACAAGTGTAGGATCCCTTCAGACAGTGTCGGGTGTAACCCCTGTTACAGGATCACACCCGACAGGATTCTGGGGTGGTTAGAAAACCACCCCAAAACGAAGTAAGCGTTATTTGATCTTGGTGTCCTGTAGATGGCGCAGTAGGGACCGTGCCATCGTGGAGACTGCACCAGCTGCCAGCGCCCGGGACTTATATAACATCTAGGTGACGTCACACGACCAATCGCTTCCCAAGTCGGCTTAAGCCAGGACATGAGCAAGCAATTTATTTATAGTCTATTATCAGCGATCACGTGGTAACTATGTAGGTGTATACACACTCAACTCCTTTTTTCCTGCAACTCTGATTACCCAAAGCAGTGTGTTAGAGAGCTGAATTTTCTGTCGTTGTATTGGTTAACTATAACTGCCGTTACTTTCTAAAGTAACAACAATGAACAAGACGAAGAAAGCGCCAACCGTTATGCGATAATGGTGTCTCTAGTTGTCGGGGCGTTAGTGCTGACAAATGTTTAACTAGGCCTTACTAATAGATGGGGTCAGGTGTCTAAGACTGAGCGTTGACTAAGACACAAAGAGTTAATGACGTCAGTTAGCAACCAACCTGGTAAAGGTTGTTTCTGTTTGCTGATTAAGCAAGCGAGACTAGCAACGCCTTTGTTGCGTCGACTCTGTGCAGAAAATGGTCTAAGTTGTATTTGAAAAGCGTTGTGATATCCCCCTTTATACTATTCATCTACCTACCTGTATATTTACTTACCTACCTATACACCTACCTACCTATCGCTTCGTACTGCCGGGGTGCCGGGTTCGATTCCAGTTTTGCGTTGGTTTCCACAGTGGTACCGAGAGCTCACCAGTTTAGAAAGCAGTAACAAAATATTGAACGCAAAATGTGCCTAGAAAAACCACAACAGTAACAAAATATTTCGATTGGTTCTGCAAAGTCCTGTAAAGGATATGCAAATAACTACCCTACCTAGTACTTACTTACTAGATACTTTATTATTTTGCTATCTACGTATCTACCTACTTACCTAATTACATACTACTGTACTACCTACTTACATACCCAGCTAACTTACTAACCTCCTTCTTACTTACATACATACTTTCTGCCTACTTACCTACCTATCGATTTCTATAATTACACACCGACCGTACAAGATTCCTACATACTTAGCTACCTACCAACTTACTCTCCTATCTACCCACCTAAGAACATTATACCCACGTACCTACCTATCCCTCCATCTGTCTTTGTCCATATGTAATGTCTGTCTGTCCATCCGTCTGCCTTTATCGTAGACTATATTTATAAATAATGACTGAGGTGTCAGTTTACTTACATGGTACAGAAAGATTAAACGGCAAACTGTCATCTGTGGGATATGTTCTCTGTGTGGTCACACCGAAACAAAACTATCTTCATTGTTGTGATTCTAGCTTAAAGCTATGCGTGATTTCTTTTTAGGTGATAACTGTCTAGTGCAACAGATTGTATTTTTTGTCTCCAGGTTTTGGCATGATTATAATGTTTTAATTTCAAGCACCTGTAAACCATGTACATACTGAGATCCGCAAACCTTGTACATGCTGAGACCCGCAAACCTTGTACATGCTGAGACCCGCAAACCTTGTACACGCTAAGACCCGCTGTTCTTGTACATGCTAAAACGCGCTGATCTTGACGCTGAAACATACTATTCTGTCAATAACCGGGTTAACCAAGTCCTGGCTTAAGCCGACTTGGGAAACGATTGGTCGTGTGACGTCACCTAGATGTTATATAAGTCCCGGGCGCTGGCAGCTGGTGCAGTCTCCATGATGGCACGGTCCCTACTGCGCCATCTACAGGACACCAAGATCAAATAACGCTTACTTCGTTTTGGGGTGGTTTTCTAACCACCCCAGAATCCTGTCGGGTGTGATCCTGTAACAGGGGTTACACCCGACACTGTCTGAAGGGATCCTAGTCCAGTGTGAGGTCCAGTGTTTAGGAGTCTAGTGTGAGTACAGTGTGAGTCAGCAGTGAGGTCCAGCCGTAAAGTCCAGTGAGGGTCTAGTTGTAATGTCCAGTTGTGAGGTGTAGTAGTAGTAGTATTAGTCCAGTAGTAGTAGTAGTGTAAAGTTAGTATGTATTCCAGTGTAAGGTCTAGTGTAAAGTCCAGTGTGAGGTCGCATCATCAGTCCAGTCAGCAGTCTAGTGTTAAGTCCAGTATGAGTACAGTGTGAGTCCCGTGTGAGTATAGTGTAAAGTCCAGGTGAGGTCTAGTAGTAAAGTCCAGTAGTGAGGTATAGTGTAAAGTCCAGTGTGAGGTCTAGTAGTAAAGTCCAGTATAAAGTCCAGTGTTCGGGTCTAGTGTAAAGTACAAGTGTAAAGTCCAGTGTGAGGTAGGTGAGGTCCAGTGTGAGGTCCCAGTGTGAGGTCCCAGTGTGAGGTCCAGTGTGCAGCATTGTGAGGTCCAGAAGTGTGAGGTCCAGTGTGAGGTCTAGTGTGAAGTCCAGTTGTGGGGTCTAGAGTGAAGTCCCAGTGTGTGGTCTAGTGTGAAGTCCAGTGTGGGGTCTAGTGTGAAGCCAGTGTGGGTCTAGTGTGAAGTCCAATGTGAGGTGGTGCAGTATAAAGTCCAGTGTGAGGGTCAGTGTGAGGGTCTAGTGTTGGGTCCAGGGTGAGTCCAGTGTGAGGTTAGTGTGAGGTCCAGTGTGAGGTCCACTGTGAGGTCCAGTGTGAGGTCCAGTGTGAGGTCTAGTGTGAGGTCCAGTGTAGAGGTCCAGTGTGAGGTCTAGTGTGAGGTCTTAGTGTGAGGTCACTGTGACGAGTCCAGTGTGAGGTCCACTGTGAGTCTAGTGTGAGGTCTAGTGTGAGGTCTAGTGTGAGGTCCAGTGTGAGGTCCACTGTGAGGTCCAGTGTGAGGTCTAGTGTGAGGTCCAGTGTGAGGTCCAGTGTGAGGTCTAGTGTAAAGTCCAGTGTGAGGTCTAGTGTAATGTCCAGTGTGAGGTCTAGTGTAAAGTCCAGTATGAGTTCTAGTGTAAAGTCCAGTGTGAGGTCCAGTGAAAAGTCCAGTGTAAGGTCTAGTGTAAAGTCCAGTGTGAGGTCCAGTGTGAGGTCTAGTGTAAAGTCCAGTGTGAGGTCTAGTGTAATGTCCAGTGTGAGGTCTAGTGTAAAGTCCAGTGTGAGTTCTAGTGTAAAGTCCAGTGTGAGGTCCAGTGAAAAGTCCAGTGTAAGGTCTAGTGTAAAGTCCAGTGTGAGGTCCAGTGAAAAGTCCAGTGTGAGGTCTAGTGTAAAGTCCAGTGTGAGGTACAGTGTGAGGTCCAGTGTGAGGTCTAGTGTAAAGTCCAGTGTGAGGTCTAGTGTAAAGTCCAGTGTGAGGTCTAGTGTAAAGTCCAGTGTGAGGTCTAGTGTAAAGTCCAGTATAAAGTCCAGTGTGCGGTCTAGTGTAAAGTCCAGTGTAAAGTCCAGTGTGAGGTCCAGTGTGAGGTCCAGTGTGAGGTCCAGTGTGAGGTCCAGTGTGAGGTCCAGTGTGAAGTCCAGTGTGAGGTCCAGTGTGAGGTCCAGTGTGAGGTCTAGTGTGAAGTCCAGTGTGGGGTCTAGAGTGAAGTCCAGTGTGGGGTCTAGTGTGAAGTCCAGTTTGGGGTCTAGTGTGAAGTCCAGTGTGGGGTCTAGTGTGAAGTCCAATGTGAGGTGCAGTATAAAGTCCAGTGTGAGGTCCAGTGTGAGGTCTAGTGTGAGGTGCAGGGTGAGGTCCAGTGTGAGGTCTAGTGTGAGGTCCAGTGTGAGGTCCACTGTGAGGTCCAGTGTGAGGTCCAGTGTGAGGTCTAGTGTGAGGTCCAGTGTGAGGTCCAGTGTGAGGTCTAGTGTGAGGTCTAGTGTGAGGTCCACTGTGAGGTCCAGTGTGAGGTCCACTGTGAGGTCTAGTGTGAGGTCTAGTGTGAGGTCTAGTGTGAGGTCCAGTGTGAGGTCCACTGTGAGGTCCAGTGTGAGGTCTAGTGTGAGGTCCAGTGTGAGGTCTAGTGTGATGTCCAGTGTGAGGTCCAGTGTGAGGTCCAGTGTGAGGTCGGGTGTAATGTCCAGTGTGAAGTCCAGTGTGAGGTCTAGTGTGAGGTCTAGTGTGAGGTCTAGTGTGAGGTCCAGTGTGAGGTCTAGTGTAAAGTCCAGTATAAAGTCCAGTGTGAGGTCTAGTGTAAAGTCCTGTATAAAGTCCAGTGTGAGGTCTAGTGTGAGGTCCAGTGTAAAGTCCAGTATAAAGTCCAGTGTGAGGTCTAGTGTAAAGTCCAGTATAAAGTCCAGTGTGAGGTCCAGTGTAAAGTCCAGTATAAAGTCCAGTGTGAGGTCTAGTGTAAAGTCCAGTAAAAGTCCAGTGTGAGGTCTAGTGTAAAGTCCAGTATAAAGTCCAGTGTGAGGTCTAGTGTGAAGTCCAGTATAAAGTCCAGTGTGAGGTCTAGTGTAAAGTCCAGTATAAAGTCCAGTGTGAGGTCTAGTGTGAGGTCCAGTGTGAAGTCTAGTGTGAGGTCTAGTGTGAGGTCCAGTGTGAAGTCCAGTGTGAGGTCTAGTATAAAGTTCAGTGTAAATCCAGTGTGAGGTCCAGTGTAAAGTCCAGTGTGAGGTCTAGTGTAAAATCCAGAGTGAGGTCCAGTATAAAGTCCAGTGTGAGGTCCAGTGTGAGGTCTAGTGTGAGGTCCAGTGTGAGGTCCAGTGTGAGGTCCAGTGTGAGGTCTAGTGTAAAGTCCAGTGTGAGGTCCAGTGTAAAGTCCAGTGTGAGGTCTAGTGTAAAGTCCAGTGTGAGGTCTAGTGTAAAGTCCAGTGTAAAGTCCAGTGTGAGGTCTAGTGTAAAGTCCAGTGTGAGGTCTAGTGTGAGGTCTAGTGTAAAGTCCAGTGTGAGGTCTAGTGTAAAGTCTAGTGTGAGGTCTAGTGTAAAGTCCAGTGTGAGGTCTAGTGTAAAGTCCAGTGTAAAGTCCAGTGTGAGGTCTAGTGTAAAGTCCAGTGTGAGGTCTAGTGTAAAGTGTAGTGTGTGTTGTGGTCGTAGGTGGAAGTCCAGTGTGAGGTCTAGTGTAAAGTCCAGTGTGAGTTCCAGTGTAATGTGCAGTGTGAGGTCTAGTGTAAAGTCCAGTGTGAGGTCTATTGTAAAGTCCAGTGTAAAGTCCAGTGTGAGGTCTAGTGTAAAGTCCAGTGTGAGATCTAGTGTAAAGTCCAGTGTGAGGTCTAGTGTAATGTCAGTGTGAGGTCTAGTGTAATGTCCAGTGTGAGGTCTAGTGTAAAAGTCCAGTGTGAGGTCTAGTGTAAAGTCCAGTGTGAGGTCTAGTGTAAAGTCCAGTGTGAGGTCCAGTGAAAAGTCTAGTGTGAGGTCTAGTGTAAAGTCCAGTGTGAGGTCCAGTGTGAGGTCCAGTGTGAGGTCTAGTGTAAAGTCCAGTTGTGAGGTTCTAGTGTAAAATCCAGTGTGAGGTCTAGTGTAAAGTCCAGTATAAAGTCCAGTGTGAAGTCTAGTGTAAAGTATAGTGTAAAGTCCAGTGTGAGGTCCAGTGTGAGGTCCAGTGTGAGGTCCAGTGTGAGGTCCAGTGTGAAGTCCATTGTGAGGTCCTTCCAGTGTGAGGTCCAGTGTGAGGTCCAGTGTGAAGTCCAGTGGTTGGGTCTAGTGTAAAGTCCAGTGTGGGGTCTAGTGTGAAGTCCAGTGTGGGGTCTAGTGTGAAGTCCAGTGTGGGGGTCTCTAGTGTGAAGTCCAGAGTGTGAGGTCCAGTATAAGTCCAGTGTGAGGTCCAGTGTGAGGTCTAGTGTGAGGTCCAGTGTGAGGTCCAGTGTGAGGTCTAGTGTGAGGTCCAGTGTGAGGTCCACTGTGAGGTCCAGTGTGTCCAGTGTGATGGTCCAGTGTGAGGTCATAGTGTGAGGTCCAGTGTGAGGTCCACTGTGAGGTCCAGTGTGAGGTCCAGTGTGAGGTCTAGTGTGAGGTCCAGTGTGAGGTCCAGTTTGAGGTCTAGTGTGAGGTCCAGTGTGAGGTCCAGTGTGAGGTCTAGTGTGAGGTCTAGTGTGAGGTCCACTGTGAGGTCCAGTGTGAGGTCCACTGTGAGGTCTAGTGTGAGGTCTAGTGTGAGGTCTAGTGTGAGGTCCAGTGTGAGGTCTAGTGTGAGGTCCAGTATAAAGTCCAGTGTGAGGTCCAGTGTGAGGTCTAATGTGAGGTCCAGTGTGAGGTCCAGTGTGAGGTCCAGTGTGAGGTCCAGAGTGAAGTCCAGTATAAAGTCCAGTGTGAGGTCCAGTGTGAGGTCCAGTATAAAGTCCAGTGTGAGGTCCAGTGTGAGGTCCAGTGTGAGGTCCAGTGTGAGGTCCAGTATAAAGTCCAGTGTGAGGTCCAGTGTGAGGTCCAGTATAAAGTCCAGTGTGAGGTCCAGTGTGAGGTCTAGTGTGAGGTCCAGTGTGAGGTCCAGTGTGAGGTCGGGTGTAAAGTCCAGTGTGAAGTCCAGTGTGAGGTCCAGTGTGAGGTCTAGTGTAAAGTCCAGTATAAAGTCCAGTGTGAGGTCTAGTGTAAAGTCCAGTATAAAGTCCAGTGTGAGGTCTAGTGTAAAGTCCTGTATAAAGTCCAGTGTGAGGTCTAGTGTGAGGTCCAGTGTAAAGTCCAGTATAAAGTCCAGTGTGAGGTCTAGTGTAAAGTCCAGTATAAAGTCCAGTGTGAGGTCCAGTGTAAAGTCCAGTATAAAGTCCAGTGTGAGGTCTAGTGTAAAGTCCAGTAAAAGTCCAGTGTGAGGTCTAGTGTAAAGTCCAGTATAAAGTCCAGTGTGAGGTCTAGTGTGAAGTCCAGTATAAAGTCCAGTGTGAGGTCTAGTGTAAAGTCCAGTATAAAGTCCAGTGTGAGGTCTAGTGGAGGTCCAGTGTGAAGTCTAGTGTGAGGTCTAGTGTGAGGTCCAGGTGAAGTCCAGTGTGAGGTCTAGTATAAAGTTCAGTGTAAATCCAGTGTGAGGTCCAGTGTAAAGTCCAGTGTGAGGTCTAGTGTAAAATCCAGAGTGAGGTCCAGTATAAAGTCCAGTGTGAGGTCCAGTGTGAGGTCTAGTGTGAGGTCCAGTGTGAGGTCCAGTGTGAGGTCCAGTGTGAGGTCTAGTGTAAAGTCCAGTGTGAGGTCCAGTGTAAAGTCCAGTGTGAGGTCTAGTGTAAAGTCCAGTGTGAGGTCTAGTGTAAAGTCCAGTGTAAAGTCCAGTGTGAGGTCTAGTGTAAAGTCCAGTGTGAGGTCTAGTGTAAAGTCCAGTGTGAGGTCTAGTGTGAGGTCCAGTGTGAGGTCTAGTATGAGGTCCAGTGTGAGGTCTAGTGTGAGGTCCAGTATAAAGTCCAGTGTGAGGTCTAGTGTGAGGTCCAGTGTGAGGTCTAGTGTAAAGTCCAGTGTGAGGTCCAGTGTAAAGTCCAGTGTGAGGTCTAGTGTAAAGTCCAGTGTGAGGTCTAGTGTAAAGTCCAGTGTAAAGTCCAGTGTGAGGTCTAGTGTAAAGTCCAGTGTGAGGTCCAGTGTGAGGTCTAGTGTAAAGTCCAGTGTGAGGTCTAGTGTAAAGTCTAGTGTGAGGTCTAGTGTAAAGTCCAGTGTGAGGTCTAGTGTAAAGTCCAGTGTGAGGTCTAGTGTAAAGTGTAGTGTGAGGTCTAGTGTAAAGTCCAGTGTGAGGTCTAGTGTAAAGTCCAGTGTGAGTTCCAGTGTAAAGTGCAGTGTGAGGTCTAGTGTAAAGTCCAGTGTGAGGTCTATTGTAAAGTCCAGTGTAAAGTCCAGTGTGAGGTCTAGTGTAAAGTCCAGTGTGAGGTCTAGTGTAAAGTCCAGTGTGAGGTCTAGTGTAATGTCCAGTGTGAGGTCTAGTGTAATGTCCAGTGTGAGGTCTAGTGTAAAGTCCAGTGTGAGGTCTAGTGTAAAGTCCAGTGTGAGGTCTAGTGTAAAGTCCAGTGTGAGGTCCAGTGAAAAGTCTAGTGTGAGGTCTAGTGTAAAGTCCAGTGTGAGGTCCAGTGTGAGGTCCAGTGTGAGGTCTAGTGTAAAGTCCAGTGTGAGGTCTAGTGTAAAATCCAGTGTGAGGTCTAGTGTAAAGTCCAGTATAAAGTCCAGTGTGAATTCTAGTGTAAAGTATAGTGTAAAGTCCAGTGTGAGGTCCAGTGTGAGGTCCAGTGTGAGGTCCAGTGTGAGGTCCAGTGTGAAGTCCATTGTGAGGTCCAGTGTGAGGTCCAGTGTGAGGTCCAGTGTGAAGTCCAGTGTTGGGTCTAGTGTAAAGTCCAGTGTGGGGTCTAGTGTGAAGTCCAGTGTGGGGTCTAGTGTGAAGTCCAGTGTGGGGTCGAGTGTGAAGTCCAGTGTGAGGTCCAGTATAAAGTCCAGTGTGAGGTCCAGTGTGAGGTCTAGTGTGAGGTCCAGTGTGAGGTCCAGTGTGAGGTCTAGTGTGAGGTCCAGTGTGAGGTCCACTGTGAGGTCCAGTGTGTCCAGTGTGAGGTCCAGTGAGAGGTCTAGTGTGAGGTCCAGTGTGAGGTCCACTGTGAGGTCCAGTGTGAGGTCCAGTGTGAGGTCTAGTGTGAGGTCCAGTGTGAGGTCCAGTTTGAGGTCTAGTGTGAGGTCCAGTGTGAGGTCCAGTGTGAGGTCTAGTGTGAGGTCTAGTGTGAGGTCCACTGTGAGGTCCAGTGTGAGGTCCACTGTGAGGTCTAGTGTGAGGTCTAGTGTGAGGTCTAGTGTGAGGTCCAGTGTGAGGTCTAGTGTGAGGTCCAGTATAAAGTCCAGTGTGAGGTCCAGTGTGAGGTCTAATGTGAGGTCCAGTGTGAGGTCCAGTGTGAGGTCCAGTGTGAGGTCCAGAGTGAAGTCCAGTATAAAGTCCAGTGTGAGGTCCAGTGTGAGGTCCAGTATAAAGTCCAGTGTGAGGTCCAGTGTGAGGTCCAGTGTGAGGTCCAGTGTGAGGTCCAGTATAAAGTCCAGTGTGAGGTCCAGTGTGAGGTCCAGTATAAAGTCCAGTGTGAGGTCCAGTGTGAGGTCTAGTGTGAGGTCCAGTGTGAGGTCCAGTGTGAGGTCGGGTGTAAAGTCCAGTGTGAAGTCCAGTGTGAGGTCCAGTGTGAGGTCTAGTGTAAAGTCCAGTATAAAGTCCAGTGTGAGGTCTAGTGTAAAGTCCAGTATAAAGTCCAGTGTGAGGTCTTGTGTGAGGTCCAGTGTAAAGTCCAGTATAAAGTCCAGTGTGAGGTCTAGTGTAAAGTCCAGTATAAAGTCCAGTGTGAGGTCCAGTGTAAAGTCCAGTATAAAGTCCAGTGTGAGGTCTAGTGTAAAGTCCAGTATAAAGTCCAGTGTGAGGTCTAGTGTAAAGTCCAGTATAAAGTCCAGTGTGAGGTCTAGTGTGAAGTCTATTATAAAGTCCAGTGTGAGGTCTAGTGTAAAGTCCAGTATAAAGTCCAGTGTGAGATCTAGTGTGAGGTCCAGTGTGAAGTCTAGTGTGAGGTCTAGTGTGAGGTCCAGTGTGAAGTCCAGTGTGAGGTCTAGTATAAAGTTCAGTGTAAAGTCCAGTGTGAGGTCTAGTATAAAGTTCAGTGTAAAGTCCAGTGTGAGGTCTAGTGTGAGGTCCAGTGTGAGGTCTAGTGTAAAGTCCAGTGTGAGGTCTAGTGTAAAGTCCAGTATAAAGTCCAGTGTGAGGTCTAGTGTGAGGTCCAGTGTGAGGTCCAGTGTGAAGTCCAGTGTGAGGTCTAGTGTAAAGTCCAGTGTGAGGTCTAGTGTAAAGTCCAGTATAAAGTCCAGTGTGAGGTCTAGTGTAAAGTCCAGTATAAAGTCCAGAGTGAGGTCTAATGTAAAGTCCAGTATAAAGTCCAGTGTGAGGTCTAGTGTGAGGTCCAGTGTGAGGTCCAGTGTAAAGTCCAGTGTGAGGTTTAGTGTGAGGTCCAGTGTTAGGTCTAGTGTAAAGTCCAGTGTGAGGTCTAGTATAAAGTTCAGTATAAAGTCCAGTGTGAGGTCCAGTGTGAGGTCTAGTGTAAAGTTCAGTGTGAGGTCTAGTGTAAAGTCCAGTGTGAGGTCTAGTATAAAGTTCAGTGTAAAGTCCACTGTGAGGTCTAGTGTAAAGTTCAGTGTAAAGTTCAGTGTGAGGTCTAGTGTAAAGTTCAGCGTAATGTCCAGTGTGAGGTCTAGTATAAAGTTCAGAGTAAAGTCAAGTGTGAGGTCTAGTGTAAAGTTCAGTGTAAAGTCCAGTGTGAGGTCTAGTGTAAAGTTTAGTGTAAAGTCCAGTGTGAGGTCTAGTATAAAGTTCAGTGTAAAGTCCAGTGTGAGGTCTAGTGTAACGTTCAGTGTAAAGTCCAGTGTGAGGTCTAGTGTAAAGTTCAGTGTAAAGTCCAGTGTGAGGTCTAGTATAAAGTTCAGTGTAAAGTCCAGTGTGAGGTCTAGTGTAAAGTCCAGTGTGAGGTCCAGTGTGAAGTCCAGTGTGAAGCAGAGTGTAAAGTCCAGTGAAGATTGGTACATTGAATGTCAGAACCCTCGTACAAAACGGAAAGCTGGATAACATCAAGATGGAAGTGAAGAGAATGAACATTGACATATTAGGAATTAGTGAAATGCGGTGGTCAGGAGCATTGGAAAAGTATTTAGATCAGCACATAATTATTTTTTTCAGGTGGTAAGGATTTGACACACGACAGCTCACAACCCTCTGGTTTTGTACCTGCCATATCTTGTACACCAGTGTGTTAATGAGATGATTTAAAATCTTGGACTTTCCTCTTTAAGTAAATAGTCATAATTTTGTATTTATGTGTCAAGATGTCGCTTCCGCTGCAGTCGCTTTCGCTGCTGTCGCTTTCGCTGCTGTCGCTTTCGCCGCTTTCACTGCTGTCGCGGTCGCTCCCGCTGCTGTGGCTTCCGCTGCTGTCGCTTCCCCTGCTGTCGCTTTCGCCGCTGTCGCTCCCTCTGCTGTTGCTGTCGCTCCCCCGCTGTCGCTGCCCTGCTGTCGGATGTCCCCTCTGCACCACTCTGGTGGTGTTTCTCCAGACGCAAGCACGTTTCCTGCAAGTGATCAACTGAGTCGCAAAGGCGGCGATCAAATGGGTAGTTAGCTGTTCTCTTTCTTTCCCATCTTCTTTCTTTCTTTAGATAATGTTTCTCATATCCAGGATTAGCGTCACACCACTGGCGTTCCCCATGCTCCCACAAGAGGGACATGTTACCATGGACCCTTATCTCTCCGGAATCTGTGACTTGTGTAGTATTTTCAGATTTTTCTGGTTGCCTCGTGGTGGTGATGTTTCTTCATGTAAAGAGATGGTACTGCCTTCCCCACAGTTTGCGTCTGGGCCTTTTCTGTGGGCATGAAAGTATGCAGCCCCTGAAACTTCCATCTATTTAATTGTAGATGGCTTCTGTTCAATTAATAAAGACATCCCCCCCCCCGTGTGGTTTCCGGGGCCCCATTGTGGGGAAAACAAGAATAGGTCCACTGCCTCCCCAAAAGCATGTCGTAAGATTCGACTAATTGGGGAGCTTTCTTGGAAGTCGGAGTGCATCTGCCGGAGAGGCAAGGAACCAACAGTCTGTATTCAAGAGAATGAGATCTGTAAAACTGATGCACACGCAACACTCAGGTTCTGGAGCAGGACTGCAGTTCAGTAATGGACGAGCAACCAGAACTTTCCGCCAGAGTGTACAGCTGGTGTACGCAAAGAAGAAGATAAAGACATCATACTGCTTGGCACACTAGATAGCCCCTTATTTCTAATTAAAAGATTGTTCAACAATTCAAGTGATTTACCATCTTTCACAGATCTCAACCACTTATCAAAAGTTGTTTTGACAGATAGTCGATGAAGGTTTGTTCAGCTTTAGGCGTTAACATTTTAAAATTGTTTCTATAAAATCCTTCATCTAGACAGAAGTGTTGCGAAATTCTTCCTTTCAAATATTCATTTTTATCTAATTTTTTTTCAGTTAGGATGGTTCCCAACAATGTTAGTGGTTCCCCGCCTAAATGCTTTCTGTAGACGAGTGACCGTTCTTCGGGTGGAGCATTAAAATGTTTGGCCATTTACAAAAAAATTGTCACTCCAAGCCGAAATAGATTCACCCTGGGTGAAGAATTTTACCAGAACCTGAAACTTTAAAAAAGAGTGCTCAGTTGCTTGTAACACCGCCCTTATCATCTGTACCTCAGCATCTCTGTCTCTTTAGCTTTCAACTCCATTGTCAATGTATCTGTCTGTGTCAGTAAATATCACACACAGATGACCCAGTTAGTCACGTACACAAGTGCCCAGTGTTGTTGCTACACCTGACACAGGTAAGAAAGAACGGCTTCCGGCCGTCACACCTGGCTTGTGTTGACAGGCTAAAGATAGCGCCCAGGACTTTGTGTGTGTAAGATGGCGAGCGCCGCAGCTCGCGTTTCAGGATTTACTATAGTTGGAACAATTCTGATCGCCATCTCCATCGTTTTAATCATCTTTGCTGAAGCGTTCCCCTACTGGCAGCAGGCTGAGAAAACCCGGGAGACAGGGATCCCCAGTGTGGGTCTGTGGCAGGTGTGTTTTAGAGACGACGGCTACCCCGCTCCGCCCTGGGCCAACGATGGCCTGGGCAAGCGTTACTATGGCTGTAACTACGTGTTTGATAGGGACCTCCGGATGATTCGCGATTGGATCTATCCAGGTTTGTCTGGGTTTTCTCATTTCTTTCCTCTCTTTTACGTTAATGACTATATTAACACAACTAGCAAGGCGTGGGTGTGTAGGCCTTATCATCTTGTTTGAAGCCAGTCACTAGTCACTTCCTCGTTCTGTTACACAGCAGGCCGTTCATCGGTTTTATCATAGACACCTAAATATAGATATATAAACAAAACCACAACAGATGATTTCTGCTAGAAAAACGCGCAGAACCAAGCCAGAACATACAATGAAACAAAATATTTGTTTCATAAACACAGCAAATAAAATATGAGCTTTTTCTGATAAGCACGAAATATCAGTTCAAAACAAACGACAAGAATTCTTCCAAACAGCACACGGCATCACTTGAGAAGAGTAGTTAGCAACAACAAACAAAATATGATTTCTCTCACAAACGAGATGCATACAAAATATGATTTCTCTCACAAACGAGATGCATACAAAATATGATTTCTCTCACAAACGTGAGGCATACAAAATATGATTTCTCTCACAAACATGAGGCATACAAAATATGATTTCTCTCACAAACATGAGGCATACAAAATATGATTTCTCTCACAAACGTGAGGCATACAAAATATGATTTCTCTCACAAACGTGAGGCATACAAAATATGATTTCTCTCACAAACATGAGGCATACAAAATATGATTTCTCTCACAAACATGAGGCATACTTATAATCTTTAGAATATGAAATAACCAAGAGTATAAAGCAAACAAAAATCAAATATTAGAAAAGACATCACCGGCTGTCAACTCTGGCAGAGAGTCCTAGTTGTTTGTTCATCCATTTCTGGACTTTAGTTTGATTCCAAAACATGACTATAGTGTGCAGATCTGTTTTATGGACCTGGTTTATTTGTATGCAGACTGTTGGTTTCTCAGCTGCAGACAGACACACTCTGAACTTTAAACAAAACTCCTTTAATTAGTTACTCTGTGCAGCGTGCATGGGGGGGAGGGGGAGGTCTATCCCCTGTTCTGCACCCCCCCCCCCCCCATGAATAGGGCCGCGGAACCCACACAAATAACTGGTGAGTAACTATTACACTTGCATAGTCTGTAGTGGTAGGGGCTGAGTGGTCTCGAGGTGTAGTGCTTGCCTCGAGTGGTGAAGGTCCTGGGTTCAGGCCCCAATGAAGGCTAGGAATTTTTTCACGTGGGCTTGGATGCCCATGTCTATTCTTGCACACTTAAAAATCCCTTGGCAGTTGGAAATAAAAAAGAGTAGCCCAATGCCGCTGCCCGTGCAAAATTTTGAGTAAAATCTACCCAAATTAGTCAAGTACACTAAACGGTGCAACAGAGTTCTGCACGTGCTGAGCCTTTCAGACTCCAGACTTGAGTTAGAAGAAGAAAGAGCACTTTATGTTTTACTACATGTGCAACGATGTGACACGTTCAAACCTCTGAATGTTAAAAAACTCAGAGAAAGTAAAGTCCTGTGGAAAAACACAGAGGGGCATCGCTGTAGGCTAATCTTTTCAATGTCCAGCTGCCAAGGTTTTTTACGGTTTCCAATAAGCACACGGCACCAATTCACAACACAGGACAAGGAAACTTACTAGAAATCCAATTTCATGCTGAAAACATTCCAGCCCTTTACCTGGAATGAATGGAACCTCTAGCATCAAGGCAGACACCTGCTCGAG
>CAJHNH020005489.1:0-20819 GCA_905116865.2 Candidula unifasciata
TTTTCCCCTAAAAACGAATACAAACGATTTCGGTACGCCCTAGCCCAGTGACCATACAGGATCGCAGTAGCTAGACAGGTAAAGCGGGCTTAACAGCAGTCACTTCTGCATTCTGTTAGGCCAAACAATAATAATACATGTCTATCTGCTTTACAAGGGTCAGTCAGTTATTGTGGAACCAGTAATGAGAAAATACAAGGACTGTAGAAAAAAAAATTACAAAAACCAACAAAATATTATAAACAGTGGCATGAACACGAAGAAATTATCGGGGAAAGGGGAGGGGGCGTTTGGAGGTGGGGGGGGGGGGGAGGAAGCTATACTTCCCCATTATACATTTTCTAGTGTCGTGGGCGCGAGGAGCCTAAGTCTTGTTTTCATTGATTTGATTTGATTTGATTCAAGAACCGACATCACAGCACTCGGGGCATTCCCATAAGCTCTCCGTCCCCATCTTCAGCAGCCAGCGAAGAGTTCCGATACTAATGGTGCCAGTAGCATTCTGATTAAACGTCCGTCTTGCCTTTCCTCTGTACCTCGAGCATCTGCCAGAACCTCTCGTTACTTCCCTCTGCATCAATCTCACCAGACTGTGGTGATCCATCTGCTCCTCCGAACTGTACACGCTCTCCCACAAGGCACTAACCACGTCTGCCTTATCATGTATCAGTGTTCCGCAAGTTGTGCAGAGCCAACAAGTCTGTCCGCGTTTTCATTTCCCAACACACCGGCGTACCACGGTGAAAAAATCCAGACAATATACCTCCGCATGCCACTCTACACGAAGCATACCTGTTCTGATCTTCCTCAGCATGCTTTCTGAATCAGTTACAATCACGATGTGTGTGTGTGTGTGTGTCGTGTTCTCTAGCCAGCGGAAATCTGCAGTGACCGCCTCCACCTCCATTCTTAAGCTGGATGTTGTGGTATCATATGCTAGGCTCTCCTGCACCTAACACCGACCATTAACTTTTGCTAAGAAGCCAGAATCACTTCTTTTGCCTCTTGACACTGAACCGTCTGTGTAAATGATCAAATCATCTGAGCGAGCATTATCTTGAATTAATTGCTGAACCTCTGTGGCACCTGGTGGCCAATCTCTGCATTCTCGGCTCAGCGTGATTATGACTCTACACAAGTCTGACTTTTCAGGTGGCACTTTGACCCACTCTTCTTCCCACCTAATTTTCTCAAGGATGCAAACCTGTTTGATTGTGTTTTCTGCCTGAGCCATCCATGACCGCACTCTTATCAGCTGCTGACCCTTAACTGCACCCAGAGCTTCATGCAGAGGGTGGTCTGTGTCTGCAGCTACTCTGAGATATGACTTCGCCTGCAGCTGCAACCGTCGGCAAACCAAGGATGTATCGCATACACACCACTAGGGTGTCTCTGGTGCAGCCCACAATGACCCGCATAGCCGCGTTCTGAATGCGCTCTAGTTTGTCCATCTTACTCTTTGAGACGGTAAAAAGTCCCAGGCCATAATCAACCCCTGACAGGATCAGGTGCTGATACAGTGTGAAAAGCATTCCCTGCTCTATGTCAATTGCAGCCATGCCATGGTCTTAAGTGCACTAAGTCCTTTTTGGCATCTCGTCACAACACTCTCCACATGGTCCTTAAATCACAGGCTCCTTTCAATTGTAATTCCCAGATACCTCAGTTTGCTCTATGTTGACGTTCCTACCATCTATCGTGAGACTTGAGACATTAGCTTTAACGATTCTGTTGTCCAAAGAACACCACTAAACAGATGCCTTTTCCGGGTGGACGACCGCCCTCATTTCTGTACACCACTCAGTCACCCTGTCTACTGTCGCTTGTAGCTCCCGGACTGTTTGTTCCCTTTCTTCCCCCTGCCTATATGCAAGTATATCATCCGCAAAAGTCAGTATCCTTCCAACTCCTGGTGCTTCTAGGCTTGCAATCTTGCTCGTATACACGTTAAAGAGCACAGGCGAGATGGCGGATCCCTGTGGCAGTCCTGGGGCCAAAGTGCATGGTTCTGAGGTCCATGAGCCCAGTTGGAGAACAACCCGACGTGAATACAGGACAGCTGCAACCCAATTCACCAGCTATGGACTGACCTCCTTCTCCCTCAGTGCAGTCATTAAAATGTATCTCACTCTGTTATAAGCAACCTCGAGATCAAGTGCTACCGCCATAGTTTCCTGTCTGCTCTGGAACCCTTCATAGACGTCAAAAGCAAAAGTGACCGCAATTGCCCAAGTGTCCTTTCTTGGCCTGTAGCTTCCCAGGCCTTTTGGGAGAAGCTTCCCCCTTTCCAAAACTGCTTTGTAACTTTACAGCAACTATCTTTTCCAAGACCTTCCCAAATGTGTTTTGTAAGGTGATGATTCTAAAGCCACTGAGCTTTAAATGATCTTTAAAAGGTTTTGGTACTGGGATTAGATAGCTGTGCACCCAGTCCTGCAGTACTGATGCTGTCTTAATGCTCTGGTTAAAACAGTCGGCCATCTCTGCCAGGTCTACATCGCTCAAAGCCTTCATGTGACCATACCTGACTCCATCAGGCCCTGGTGCAGTGTCTTTTGCTTTTTTTTTCAAAATTTGTTTGATATCTTCCACTTGTTTCATGTCTTAATAATGCATATTCTTCAAGGTGCCAGCTAACTCCTTTCTAACTGCATCCCTGATGTCTACATTATTATGATCTGTCTGAGCTATAAACCTTTGGAGAAAAGCCTCCCCTTTCTCCTTGTCTGTTGTCACACGCACACCATCGTCTCTACAAATTGTTCCGACTGTCATAGGCCGATCTTTTCTTTGCATCTGCCTTTGCAGTTTCCAGAATTTCCCCAATGTCTTATCGTCTCCCTTTATCATTTACAAAAGTTTCCTACTTTGCTCTTTTGACCTCTGCAGCACAGCCCTTGAAAACCTCCACCTTATCTTTTTTCACATTCTCCGCCATCTCCACTTCCTCTCGTGAGCATGAGGGTGTCTGTCGTACCTTTTTTAGCTGCTTCACTGCGGCTCTCTTTGCCTTCCACGCCTGTTCAACTTCTGGAGTACGCCATGGGGGATGTAGAAAATTAGTTCTGGCAGTTCTGTTGCATGCTTCCTGTCTGAGGAATCCAAGTAGGTTGTTGGTCCACTTATACCAGAAGGTCTTGAGTGCTCTCCCAACCTTAAGCTTACTGAGTTTAGAAATCAAGACTGAACATGGTAGGTGATCACTCCCATGGTCATTCAGGACAGTCCATTTAACATCTAAATCCGACGACTGAGAGACAAATGTCAAGTCAATAGCTGTGTCTGCATCTCCAGACCTTATTGTCATTCTAGTCGGCCTCCTGTCATTGATGCAGACCATATCGGAGTCAACCATGGCCTCTGCAGGAGCAATTCCCTGTCGGTTTTCTCCACTGCTGTCCCTTTCTCTGTTCCTTGCGTTGAAATCCCCACATATGAGTAACCTATCACCTGGTAACTCCTCCAATTCATTGAGCCAGCCCCATCGTTCACTTCTGACAAAACGGTCTACTTGGCATATATATTTATTAGGTTCCAACTGAAACCACCTATCTCAACCTGTAACCTTTGAACCTCTCTTCCACTGTGGTTCCACTGGCTCAAGTCAAGCACCACATGCTTCACTCCCTCTTTCACCACCAGACCTTGTCCATGTCTCTCCTGTCCAACAGGGTTTATATAACTGACGTACCCAGGGCAATAATACATGTCTGTATTTAGCTCCTGCAGCATGATGACATCAAAATCAAACATCAACCTCTCCAGTACAGGAACTCTCTGCTTAGCACTCCGACAATTCCAGTATCCTACTCTTACATGATTAAAGCTTAATCTCTCCGCTTTTCGTATTGTTCTCCTAGCACCTGCCCTCTTATTTTTATGCCCTTTTCTATCCCCATTCGTCTCCTCCTCACGCCCTCTTCAATGACTGCTGAATAATGTGTCAAGCGCAGAGCGACGATTCCTGTGTATATTTTTAAAATCCATTCGAAAAAATAGAGTACTGCAGGAAATGACCAGTCACCCTAGTATAGCATGCCTGCTATTTAAGGGGCAATAGCAGCCCCGAACGCCCGCCAGACGTCCAACGTTCACGACCAGCTTACCCGTGGCCATCCAGTTCCTCAGCACGTTGGCCTACCTTGAACTTGGGAGTCTTTTTTTCATGTGCAATGCTAATAATGTACATAGTAATAATAATTATAATAAATATAATAATTTAATTAAAATAATATGAAATGTGTAAGCAATTACTTGAAAGGAGAGCTTTCATGATTGACGGGGATTTTTTTTTTTGGCTGGGGGGGGGGGGGGGGGGGGGGGGAGTGAGGCAAATGGAAAAAAGGGGGGGGGGGGGGGGGGGTCATTTAGCTGTTGAAAATGTTATAGAGGAAGTAGCAGGCGGTGGCTTAATCCACTTATTTGGAGGGGGTAAACTAAAAATTTTTTGGTTAGACTCAAGTTGCCTGTTCCAAATGGGGTCTGAGTTTTGTTACTGGTTCTCTGCGCTCAATCTGATTGTGTGCATCAATTGGTTTTCTAGTGGTCTGGATGCATAAATTCCTGTTTTGTGCTAGAAGTGTCTCTTAAAAATCATTTGTCATCATTACTGGTTACGTCTTCATCAGACTGGTTTCGTCTTTAATTTATCAGTAATTTATCAGTCTGTCTGTTAGCATCCTCATTGACATGTGTGTTACAATAGGATCCCCTGTATTACAACCAACCCAATATATATAAATGTTCATTTTCCGACGCTGTTATCTATAGACTTGGAAACTACTAAACCGATTGCTTTCAAATTTTCACACAACGTCGCCTTTGACTCAAAGCGTGTTTTATGTCATGAAATCTCACAAACCACGAACGACGTAGCTCCAGCAACGGTCAAATCATTATTTTTTTCGTTGCCGACCCGGATTTGTTTTTAGTTAATTGGCCATTTTATATTGCTGAGCAGGGCTGCCAATAAGTGTAGATTTTTTTTCCACCGACTACTTAAGTATTTGGTAGCGTAGTTGTAACTATCTGCCTATCATGCGGGTGACCCGCGTTCGATTCCCCGCTAGGTAATATTTTTTGGGGCCATTAACTGGGCAGCTGGCACGTTGTGTTGTGGTTTATGGCTAGGCTGCAAAATCTACGCCTTTTTCGGTTTTGGGGTTTACAGCAAGCCTGCGATAGCGGCGACATGATGTTCAATTATCATGTCACGGGTAATCTTCATTTGCCTTTGAGAGGGCCGTTGCCACTTTGTGTTGTGGTTTACAGCTATGTTGCGATATCTGACCCAAACTCTTCAGCCTTCGGTAGTATAGTTGTAAGTATTTCACCCTTTACGAGGGTGACCGGTGTTCGATTTCCCGCTGGGTGATAATTGTTCTTTTTTCCTTAAAAAGGTGGTTGCCACGTTGTGTTGTGGTTTACATCTAGGCTGCGATATCTGCGCCTTTCGCCCAAAGACATCCGATTTCAGTAAAGTCCCAATTAGCCTCCCCGCGATGCTTCACTCGATCAAAAACTATTTCGCGATGATAGACACTGTTAACTAAGACAGCTGTCCAGTTTAGTTTGGGTGGATACGGATGCCAAGGTCAGTTAAAAAATCGTCCATTCGAAGAGGGGAAGATGACGGGTGCGGGGTATTTTTCTTCGCTATTTATGAGTATAGCGTACTTTTTACTGTGGGTTCCATCACTGGTTAGGTGATGTTTTGTTTTCTATGTCGGGGTCAAAATTAAACTAAACAGTTTGTGGCGACAGCATGTGGCGCTAACTCCTCTTGCTACACCGACCTACACAGACTGTAGTGACAGTTTTTGTTGTTGTTGTGATGTTGGTGGTGGTAGTGGTAGCAGTAGTACTGGTACTGGATGGGTGATGTGGTAGTTGTTGATTTGGGCACATTGACTTCTCAGTACAAATTATTGCTACCTATTTTAGTCGGGGTGGACACGGATGCCAAACTTAATTTATTTAAAGCGAACGAAAGAAGAGGAAGAACAAGAATAAGAAGTCGAATATTTTTATTGGGGGTGGGGTGTAAGGGGGGGGGGCGGTTGAATTATTATTAGTATTATATGTGGAATAGCAAATACAAATAGTTTCTTGGGTGTTGGTGGGGGGTGGGGGGGGGGTGCTCATACACCTAAGCCCCCCGGTTCCACTGCAAATCACACACATATGCACGCGTAGGTGTTTTTATTACCTATACATGGTACACCTTACGTAGATGAACATTGATCTATCTCCTTCAGACCTGCCTGAGATGTTCAATCAACAATCTGACGAGGGTATGATGCAGTTTGTGCAGGAAACTGGAGTACATGAATGCTGGGTCTCGATATTCAAAGATGGCTTGTTAACCCATTTTAACAAGGGCATTTCAGACGTGAAAAAGAATCTTATGAAAAACGAAGCGATGGTACCAGAAAAAAGCAAGATCTTGCTAGCGCTATCTCGATCTGGCCCACAAGACATCAAAGTTGTCATCCTAGGTCATGACCCCATTTCTAATGAAAAACTAGCTACGGGGTTCGCATTTTCATTTCCAGAGGGAGCATCCATTGACGATAATGTTGGACAGCGTGAACTCAAGCCTGGAGAGGGATTCAGTGTTAAAATGCTACATGACGTGTTAG
Organism: Candidula unifasciata; assembly: GCA_905116865.2. Classification (NCBI taxonomy): domain Eukaryota; kingdom Metazoa; phylum Mollusca; class Gastropoda; order Stylommatophora; family Geomitridae; genus Candidula; species Candidula unifasciata. Next base: position 6,642 of record CAJHNH020005489.1, read on the forward strand.
CAGATGCTGGATATTTGGAACGCGGAGCTACCTACGATTGCTGCCATGAAGTCTGGGCAGACAAAGGGGTGTTACTGCTGAATGCATCTCTGACGTACAGTAATAAATGCTCGCATTTTTCGTATTGGAGGAATTTTGTCGTTGATTTGCTCTTCGCTATGGTAAAGCTAAATCAGTCAAAGCCTTTATTTTTTCTGTGCTGGGGAACTAATGCTAGAGAAACTAGTCACCAGCTACTTTTTCAGCTGAATATAGCCGACATAAGTACACAGTCAATAACAGACGATGAGCATAACACTTTTGTATACAATTCGGCTCCTATTGTCGTATTTGTTGGCGATCATCCCACGTTTCCAAGAGATGAGAATAAATTTGCGCAGCAAGCAAAAATTCAGTTCCAGACGATTAAAAAATGGCATCCAGGTTTATTCACTTTAGAAAAACACACACCAGCGCTCGCACCTGACAACGGGACTGAAGGAGAATAAGAAGAAGAGGAAGAAAAAGGAGCTCGATGCCTAAGCCCTATTTGCGTGTGCAATAATACTAACGCATGTATGTGATTATTGCAAATAAATAATATAAAATGTATGAAGAAATATTTAAACAGAAAGGTATATACACAATCTATCAAAGGGCAGCACTTGGCCATCTTGCAGATTAGAGGGAGAAGGAAGGGGGAAGGAAATCCGTGAGACTCCAAGCTTTATTTTCTTCTGGATTATTTGTATGCACACTGTTTGTTCCTCGCCTCTTAGGCAGATGCATTTTGACTTTGAAGGAAACACCCTTAATTAGTCACCTTCTACGACATGCGTATTATGGTAGCAGTGCGTCTCTGCTTTCCGCCAAAAATGAGGGTACACACCGACATGGGGAAATTACGATTTATATTGGACGCACAGTCTTGGTCATGGAGGTTTGTCGGCACATGAACTGATACATGTTGCAGGAGATCGCAGATTATGGAGAGGCATGATCGCCCACGCCAGTCGGCAAGGCACCTGATGATGATGATTGGACGCACATATTTTATAAGAATTTTTCTCCACGTGTCTGACGGGAAAAATGAAGTGGTCTTTTTTTTTTTAACCAAATCGAATATAAGCGCCTTTAACTGTATTGTCTACTACAGCATACACCATTTTGTTGACAAAGAAATCATGTTACTGAGTTTGTTGGGCAAAACTCTAGTTCATATTTATTAAAGCAATGATCTTGGGTATAATAAACTTAACAAAACTGTGCCTAGTTCACCACTGCGCCCCTGCACGCTGTGAGTGCAAACTGCAGAACATGTCCTGCAAAAATATCCCTTGTGCCGCCCATTAAGAAGGGAACACTGGCACAGTTAGTCAACACCATACTCAAAGTTGTATAAAACTAAAAGGGAGCTCCCAAAAAAAAAAAAAACAGTCAATTTTATTAAGAACTCGTCAGTTCGTGTAAATCGGGAAGCGATCACAGGTAGAAAAAGAAACATAATATTTTAGGCTTGTGGTTGTTCCTTTGCTGTTTGTTTCCTGTATTATTACTAGTGTTCAATTTAATGTTGACCATTTTATTATTTGCATTATGATTGTTTTGGTTTAATCGAACCCCATAGTTGTCTGGTATTAATCTGTTTTGTATAGTTTTTTTCTTGTACATTCTCTACCAGTGTAGTCTGATTACGTACCTGGAGTGTTTGATTAATAAAAATAGTTGTTCTGCTCTAATGTCTTAGTTCAGTGCTTACTTAGATTTGTTCACCATTGGTGATGTAATAGGTGTATTATGTATGTATGGGGTCACTTGAGGCTTAGAGGAAAGGGGGGGGGGGGTGGTTGATCCTCGAACCGCGGCACCAAACCTATGTTTTCATACGACCGTCGAGCTATGTACGGGCCACCTGACGCTGGAAGCACAACACCCCCCCCCCCCCAGCCTGAGGTAGCCCCATACATACATAACACACCTACTTGGAGGCTGGGAGCCGCGGTTCCAGGTATATAACCCCGCCCCCCCCCAGCTAATGTTTTCATACCCCCCCCCCACCTCCATCCCCCGGGTCGAGCTATAAGATGCATACATTTGTATCACATTTTACCGACCCCAACCCACCTCTTCCCAGGGGCCGCCCTGATGCCCCGTCGAGCGATGAGAGCCCGCAGCACACAAAGGGGCGCCTCTAATACAGCATGCACAATACCTCTTACATGTGTCGGGACAACGAACACGGTAAAGTGCGTGTCATGTCGGAACAATGAACACAGTAAAGTGCGTGTCATGTCGGCACGACGAACACAGTTAAGTGCGTGTCATGTACGCACGACGAACACAGTAAAGTGCGTGTCATGTCGGCACAACGAACACAGTAAAGTGCGTGTCATGTCGGCACGACGAACACAGTAAAGTGCGTGTCATGTCGGCACGACGAACACAGTAAAGTAATCTGGTAATCTGGTAATCCTAGTTTCAGCTTTATAGCAAACGGGTCACCCCATAGTTGCTCCGCTCCTGTGCCAACGAAAAACACACGTAGCTCACAGTGTCACGACATGCACTCAACTCAGAAGCTGGGCTACGAAACTACATCCTTCCAGTCTACAAGTGGAGCAAAAATGCAACAACCACCGTTTGGCAGGGAAAAAAAGGTGGCCGTGCCTAGCATCCATTTTGACCTGAAGCATTATATGAGGGTTAATAAACGGTCACCCCAGCAGTACCCTCATTATTAGCTGAGGAAGGGATTTAGGACATTACATCCACCAGCAGGTGTCGCCCCTACAGCGACCTGCATGTCTTCGTTGACGACTGTTCACCCAACAGCCATGCAGTTTTTTGGCACAAATGAGACACCTTGAACTTGGGTTTGGGACGGCCTACTCCCTACAAGACGTTTTTTTATGTTTTGTTGTCACACTTGATGTTACTTCACATTGGGCATACCCATGCGTGCTCAGTTCTCCGAAACAGCAGCCACTCCAAAGTACTTCTACTAATTGTCCCCATGAGAAGCTAGTTATATCGTCGCCTTTCTCGGCCCCAAAGACGGCAAAGACCTGCATCACCATGCTTAACTCCCATGTCACGCAAACGTGTTAGTGTCCGAGATTCCTCATTCTCCACTAGCCCAGTTCGTACAGCGTCGACGATATCTGCTTTTCCCGCAATCATTAGTGCACTGCTTGCCAGTTGGTCCGCTCGCTCATTTCCACGCTAAAGCTCTAGAAGTAGCGGCTATTTCTATTGTCATGCTTGACGTGGTTGTCTGGTAAGCGCCGCTGTCCTCATGTATTGTTTTCCCCCTTCTTTGCGCTGTGTATGCCCATGCTGACCTTGATGCGCGCTTCACGGATCCATCTGTGTAGATGATGATATCTTCTGGGTCTGAATGCTGATCTATCAGTTCCATTACTTCTGTGTCTACGGCCGCAGGAATTTGATCCCTTCAGTACCTTCCGAGTGTGATGACAACCTTCCGAGTGTGATGACAACCTCAGAGATGTCATGCATGTCTACTGGTGTATTCGTACATTTTTTTCAGTGACTGATCACGTCTAGGTCACATACCTGCTGGATTAAATCCTCAGCCTTTGCCATCCAAGAGCGGTCTCTTTTGAGACGCGTTCCTTTTGTGTCGTGTATAGCTTTGTGCAATGGGTGGTTAACGTCTGGCGATACCCTCATGTAAGCCTTGACCTGTGCCACTTTGTATCTGCTAGTTATCGTTGGCAAACCCAGGACATAACGCATGGCGTTGCAGGAGGTGTCTTTTGTGCAGCCGAGTATGGGTCTCATGGCCTCATTTTGTACTCGGTCCAGTCTTTCTAGCTGGGTTTTGCTGACAGTGAGGAGGGCAAGACCATAGTCAATGACGCTAAGCACAAGCCCTTGATAGAGAAGGAAAAGTAGGCGTTGTTCAATATCAGCTGCTGCTAGCACCTTGAGTACTGTCAAACCTTTCCTAGCTCTAAGTATGACGTTGTCTACGTGGAATTTGTATGACAAGCATCTGTCAAATGTCATGCCCAGGTACTTCATGGAATCCGTTCTCTCGATGTCCACACCACAGATGCTAACGACTGGCGTTGGTGTACTAACGAATTAGGTATTCAGAGAGAACCATGTTAAGGAGGCTTTGGACGGGTTCACCTGAGCTCATGATTCCTGGCACCACTCACTAAGTCTGTCTAGTTCGTGTTGTAGTGTGGTTATTTCCTGCCTGTTTTTACCTCGACGGTAAACAAGGATATCATCTGCATACGACATTCTTCTGCCTAGGCCTACGCTTTGTGCACTCGTGACTCCTGCTGTGTACACCTTGAAGAGCGCAGGCGACAATTGTAATCCCTAGGGCAGACCCATTAGGACGCGTTGAGGTTCGGATGCCCATTCACCACATCGAAGCGACACTATTCTTTCAAATAGCGCTGCTGCGATCCAGTTGACCAATTTTGTTTCTATCTGCATATCCAACAGCAGTCTGATGAGCATGTTGTATGGGACGCTGTTTTACTTACGCATCTTCTAAGTCAATAGCGGCTGCAGCCGTTTCCATTCCCTCCTGGAAACCCTCATATGTGTCGTAGGCAAATACTGCAGCATTGCACCATGTATCTCTTCCTGGTCAGTACCCACCTAGTGTAGCGGGAAATAGGCCACCTGACTCCAATGTTTGGGTCAACGTTCTGAACACACACAAAGTAAAGTGCGTGTCATGTCGACACGACGAACACATAAAGTTCGTGTAGTACCGACATTTGCTTCAGTGCATGTCGTGTCGACACACCCACCCTATTAGAGGAAATGGGGCGAGGACAAAACACACGTCAGTGGCTTGCTCTGTACTCGAGCTTTGTGGCTGAAGCTGCAGGGGAGACTACTGCGGGAATTATAGGTTTTGTTGAGGTTTTGAACAACAGATCAGTATCATGGCACACGAGTAGTAAGTGCTCCATTCTTCTTCTAACTCGAGTCTGAGTCCGAAAAAGCTCTAGCACAGTGCACAGGCTCTGTAGCACCGGCGAGGATCCTGAAATACTTCGGGTAGATTTTTAACTTCAAATTTTGCCCTGGCAGGGCCGTTAGGCTACTCTGTTCGATTTCCAACTGCCGAAAAGTTTTTTACGTGCGCAACAATGCACACGGGCGTCCGATCTCACTACCCAGAGACCAGTGGAATTATTAGAAGCCCAAGTCCACGTGACAAAATCCAAACCCTTACCGGAATTGAATCCGGAAACTTTAGCACTCGGGGCGGACACCATGCCTCGAGACCACGCAGCTCCTCTGCGGGATTCATAATACCAAGCTACGAAAGGGGCAGTGTTGGCACTTTTCTTTGACAACAAAAAATCCAGAACATAGTCAAAAATATCTAAAAACATCTAAATTTGCGTAGGAAAAATCTAAAAAAAAAAAACACACACATTCAAATGGAAATAGTCACAAGTTAGATAGTTATTGATACGACATACCCTAAAGAATCATGTCCTCATTTTCACTGATGTCTGCCTCACAGGATCCACAGGATTAACTTAGCTTGGATGATGAAGTTGAAGCTTCAGATCCAAAATGAATCTGGTATGCTTTAGCTGTTCCAATTTCTTTTAATACACAATCAGGGAGCTGATAAGTTATCAGCATTTTCATACTCTTATCAGGCCAAATTTTATTGTCAAGACAGCATTTAAGAGGTCAAAGTTCATCCTATTTCTTAGGTTATATTTGATAAATTCATATCAGTGTACACTTGTTACGATGCATTTTCACATCATCTATAACTTTACTGTCAGAAATAGTGTTTTTAAACAAATCAATCAAATTTTCACAGTTTGAAATTGCACAATGACAACTTAAAAACATTGCGACCGATCTTTCAACTTTTGATGATTCATTTATCAGTGTAGTTCTGAAAACAAATGTTGCGGTGTAATCCCTTTGATTGGAACTGCTGTGTTTTTTATTTTTTTTTTGGTATCTTTTTAGTCTCTGCATGACTCTTCAAGACTTATATTTTCGCTTTGATTTCACATTTGCAGTACTTACAACAAGCTTTGGTTATATCCACAGGAACTACCATCACCCAGTCTTTAATTATGTCATCATGCAGCCACTCTTTCCGAAATGTTTACTCATACTTTACTTTTGGTATGTTGAAAGGTTTTTTCAAAGTGAAAACCACATATGAGGTGAGCAATTTTTTTTTTTTAAATCACATGAAAAAGAAACAATAAGTCAACTCAGTGAGGATACGGTTGAAACAAAGTTAGTATGATTTACGCGCGCTTTTAATCAGTACCGGGACTGCCAGATATTTGAGCGTTGATCCCAGTGGGAGTTCAACGTTTAGGTAATCGCAATTTTCACAATGTACGTGTTAGACCAAAACAAAAATATTGTAGTAAAAATTTTACACAGTAATTATTAAACTGACACTGAAAAAAAAAAAAATCATGTAAAATATTTAACTCCAAATAAACAACATCTAGAAAAACATCTACCATCTAAACATCAAAAACACTATCTAAATGCAAGGAAAAAACATCTAAATCTGGATGTAATACATCCAAAGTGGCAACACTGAAAAGGTCTTGTACGAAGCCGTGCCGCGTTTGTGGTAAGAGTGTAACGAATAAATTGCAAGTATGCCTGGACTGTGGATATGACCGGCTGAAGGGTAGCAGTTAGGGCTGTACCGAATAGTGATTTTCATATTCGGCCTAAAACGAATAACGGGACCAACTATTCGGCCGAATACGAATACGAATAGTGTATATTGTCATTCACAATGCCAAATGTACGCTGAACCTTTACTTCACATTAAGTAGCACATAACAGTCATCTTCTTCTTTAGCATTCTGAGCCCTTGAGGTTTACTGCTGCAGATATCACTCGTCTCCATTCATCTCTCTGGCTGGCCTTATCTTCACAATTTGTGACATCATTTCTTTGCAGGTCTGGCTGGACATTATCTCTCGATCTTCTTTTTTGTCTGCCTCGTGGGCTACGCCCATTCCTCTCTCAGGTGTATACAGTTTTTACTTCTCTGTCATCTGACATTCTTTCAATATGCCCCAACCATTTTAGTCTGTAAGCTCTCATGATGCCAGTGATCAATGGTGATTTAAACAGATTATGTGTTACGTTGTTGCTTCTCACTTTCCATTCCCCGCTGTTAGCAGCTTTGATAGGTCCAAAGATTTGTCGTAAGACTGTTTTCGAAAACCTGCAATAAGGCCTCATTTTTTTTATTTCTGCTTTAAATTTCAGAGCCAAATAAAACAACTGGTCTTATCAATGTTTTATATATTTTGATCTTGGTGTTGCGAGACAGACACTTTGACTTTAGCAGATGTTGAAGGGCATGTATACTTAATTCTTAGATTGTTTTCTAGATTGTATTTTTTCTCTCAGCTTGTTGGAGCAGTTAAAGTTTGCACCCAAGTATTTTTGTTTCCATTCGTTTGATTTTCATATTATCGACTTGGATGTGACCGGAGTTTATATTCTTTCCATGTCTAGTTAGTATTCGTACAGAATAGTAAACATTTAAAAACATTTTATATGCTTCATCCTTCAGTCAGTCTGTGATAACAAATAACTAGGAATAAAAGAATACTAAGTATTATAACAAGTAACTAAACTTGGAAGTTGTCACTGACAGCTTAGTTAATGCATGAAAGCTGCATAAGCTTTCAACAAATCCAATCGTTCAATGTTGTCGGTATTAAGGCTATGTAAGATAATTACTATTCGTATTCAACCCGACCGCAACTATTCGGCCGAATACCGAATAGTCAATAGGTCCACTATTCGGCCCCGAAGCAAAATATTAGGTACAGCCTAGTAACAATAGATATTATCAAAAGGTACTGCCCTTCGGAGAGGAGTACCGCCGTTTAGTTGCAACAGCATTAGAATTTTCAATTAGAGATATGTTCCCATTTGAAATATGGTAACCCTGCCGACAGTTGTGAAGCTTAATGCTACACTGTGACGATACGGACTCCCTGTGTCGGGCCCAAAGGCAGATCTCGTAATAAGAATAGCCGCAGCTTGAGCAATATAGTTCTCGAAGCGTGTACTCAGTGAAGTAGAGACAAAAAGATTAAAAGCATTGGACAAATTTGGTCCGCTGGAAGGCCAAACTGGGCAGATTAAACGACGAGGCAGGTCATATTAAAAGCTGCGGGCTATAAGAAAAGACTAAAAAATACCCCAACCCTAGGGAAAGATACCCGACGTAGAATCCGCAGACGACAAATCGCGACCGTTGTAAAGCAAGCCGTTGATGAGCTACCTGAGATCCGAGAGATCCACAATGTGATTGCTTGATTCGGTCTGGAGTTTGTACTTGCTAACAATATCTGACACTCGAGCTGTAAAGCTACTTGTCGTATTGACAACGGTATTCAAGGGTCCCGCGATAGCTAATTTTGTCGATGTACCTGCAGCATATCGCCGTGGCCGAGCGGTTAGACGCACGCCGCGGATCGGAAGGTCGTGGGTTCGCTCCCTGGCGGAGCCCGACTTATTTCAAAAATAACCTTGGCTCCCAAGTCGACCAAGCCTTGAGTGGGTACCGGGTGCAGTCCTGGAAAAAGTAAAGGCAGCCGCGTGATGCTGACCACATCATCCATCTTGTGCCGATTGGTCTATAAAAATATAGGTCTAGCCATATATGTCCTATACGCCTAAAGGCGTGGAAAAGGGTCCTTTACTTTACTCTACCTGCAGCATATAATGCACCTGGTTTGTAAAGCTGGCTTGCAACAGTTTCTTTATAAAAGTTAAAAGCCTTTGGGTTCATGGTATTTGTCACACGAATATGTTCATTACATAGTCACACGTTAAAAATAGACAGCCCATATCCTGTAACCCAGTCTTCAACACTGGACTTTAAACTCGAATGATATAAATATTTTTTCCAGTTTCAGCATAATTTTAACAACATATTTGACGACTTTAATATCCCAAACAATGTAATGTTGTTTGTTCGAGATCCTTTTAAAATTCATCCTGCGTGTGATTTTTCTTCCAATGCTAAGAAGTTGATATCCCCCGTTGATAAAGATTCTCTGCAGTCAGAACTTGTGGATATCCAAAGTTCCAGCGCAGTGAATAAAGATTTTTAAGAAAGTAGTACCGCCAAGTTTTGGTACGAGAGGATTCAACAGAAGCAGTCCCCTAATGCTAGAAAAATAGCTGTATTTATACTCACCATGTCTGGCTCAACTTGCACTTGTGAATCACGCTTATCAACATGAATGTCATCAAGACAAACATTCGGAGCTCACTGAGCTATGATAGACTGCAGGATAGCATGAAAATTGCTCCAACTTCTCACCAGCCAAATTTGGCAAAATTAGCTCAAAAACGAAAATGCAGCAATTCCCAATAATTACATTTTGCTTCGTTATTGTTACTGATGATCTCATCAGTAGAGACAATGGCTATGGCCACCGACTAGTATAGTCACTGCTCAGGAGGAAAGCAACGGCAAACTACCTTCTGCAAATTTTGCCAAGAATCCATAACAATCATGAAAGAAAACATACTAAAACAACTGAATAAATTATGGAATTGTACAGATAGAATTACAAAGGTCAGATTTTTAAGAGCATGCATCTTTCCCATTGCAACATACGCCTGTGAGACCTGGACACTTACTAAACAAGCGGAACAGCGCATAAATGCATTTGAATATAAATGTTACAGACAGGTTCTAAGAATATCTTGGTTAAAGAAAAGAACAAATGCATCCATACTTCAAGAGCTGAATATTGAAGAGGGTTGGCTAGTAAAGACAATAAAACAAAGAAAATTGAAATATTTTGGTCACTTGAAACGTCATGGAAGTCTAGAGAGAACAATAATGGAGGGGTATATGCCTGGGAAGAGAGGAAGAGGAAGGCCAAGGAGAAGATGGGTGCAGGATGTGGCAGATGATCTCCAGATGGGTGTATCAGACGCAGGACATCTTGCTCAGGATAGGAAGGTTTTCCGGAGGGTTGTTATGGCAGCGAGGTTCCGCGAGGGACATGCTACTGAATGAATGAATGAATTGTTGCGCGCTGATTTGGGGTCAAGTGTGATATTGCGTGAAGGGACAGTGGGAGGTCAGTGCTGTCTGTAAGTTCACGGGGGGAAGAGTGTCAACATGGTCTGAGTATTAAGAGGAGACCAGTGAAAATGTCTATTCATGAACAAGGCGTGCACGCACGAGGGAAAGTGGACGCGTGGGTTTCTGTGTGGGGAGGGCTGAAACCAGGGATAACGAGATAAACAGAGAAAGTGTGAATTAAGTGACAGCGTGATTTTCAGGTAACATCAGCCACCCACATGAGCGTGAGTCCCGAGAACACCCACAGGATCATGATTCACGAGAACGCACATACCAGCGTGCCTCTCGTGTAGACATCATCCACCTACACGGATTTGACAGGGATCAATTGGGCTGCGTAGACGGTCCGGGCAGAGTGAGCTGTAGCCTGAGGGCTAAAGCCCCTCGGGGGCAATCGAGAAGCAGTCAAGAGAGAGAAGCGAGAAGAGAGGGAGAAAGCGAGAGTCAGAGACAAAGTCAGGGTCCGCGATATCTCTCGCGAGTCTAACATATAAGAATACCGTACGACTATCAGGCATTGAGGTCTGAGTAAGCGTCGAGGTTGCGGTACTGAAGAAGATATATAGAGAAATCGAGAGTCAGAGACCAAGTCAGGGTCCGGGATATCTCTCGCGAGTCTAACAGACTAGAATACCGTACGACTATCAGGCATTTAGGTCTGAGTAAGTGTCGAGGTTGCGGTACTGAAGAAGATATGTTCCCGCTGGCAGAGTAAGCCCAGTAGTGCCTGGTTTCGGAGTACGGCAAGAGGAGGCCGTCTCCAGTCAGCCATGTTCTATGCTGAAATAATATCAAGGTCCAGTGAATGGGAGAAGTCGTCCTGTTCAGCTGTACGGCGCGTCCAAAGTGTGGGACGCTGTAGTCCTTGGAGCTGCAGTAGTCAATGAGAGGCCGCTACAAATTGAGAGATAGAGAGCAAGTGAGGACAAATGAACGATGTGCGAATGTCAACTGTGATCAATAACTACGTGTCTGCATTTGTGTCATGTATCCTGTTAAATAAACACTTATGACGATGTCATCGTCGTCGAATTCTATAGAGAGGAAGCGGAAGAATACCTGCTAAGACACTTGGTAGTGTGCTGACTCATTTAGCACACAGCATTTATACCTTTCAGTTTCTTCTGCAGAACATGAAATCGACTGTGGACAGTTTTAATTATTATTATAACATTGTAATGGAAGTGACAATGGCAAAGTTTATTTATGATCCCAACAAGTTGTAAATACGTGTATTTCAATTAAAATTGATCCTAGTGTGGGATCTGGGGGCCTATTGTAGGGAAACGAGAATAGACCCACTGCCTACCCAAAAGAATGTTGCAAGAGAACTAATTGGGAACTTCCGTCGACGTCATAGAATATCTGCACGAGAGCCAACTACATACAGATGAGAAAGATGTGTAAAACGGATCTGTACGCAACACTTAGTTTCTGGAAAAGGACTTGAGTCCAGAAGTAGACGTAAAACCAAAACTTTCCGCTGAAGTTTACAGCCGGTGAATACGAAGAAGAATTAAAAGTGAGTATTAATTTTTCATTACAGAAGATTGTAGTACACATTACATTATAATGGTTTCAAGACTGCTCAATTTATATAGGCTAAGTACTAGGCGTAATAGTTTTTGAGTGTAACAAATATACAGATTGAAAATGTTGTCAATCTCCATGTTCAACATTTTGACCCGCGAGAAAATTTAGTTGAATAGCCCTGCTTTATGCCATTAAAAAATAAACATGTAAAACCGGTTTTCTCGAGAAGACAGGTGTAAGCCATGCTTTAAGCATATGGCCCAACACCTGTGTGGTTGTGGAACAGGCTCTGCTGAAATGATTCATTAAATTACATCTATATATCGCCGATCAGATGTAATAAAGTCAATTGACTGTACTTTCACTGCAAACAGGCGTCAGATTTAGGGGGAGGAGGAGAGGAAGAAGAAGAGAGGGGGATGGCGGAGAGAGAGAAAAATAGAGAGAGAGAGAGAGAGAGAGGCAGAGACACAAAGACCAAAAAACCAAGCTATTTATTTCAAAATCACCATTCTCAAAGTTTTGTGCTTGTTTTATTTCTGACAATAATTATACATCATGACATAATATTTGCAATGTACCACAAATATTACAGTAGGCAGCAGTTAAAAACACAAAAGCAGCTGACAACAGTTGTCTACAATACTTAAAACATGTCACAAAAACTCACTCAGATCACTTCAGCCTCCTGCCACCAATAATTTGTGTGGGGGGGGGGGGGGAGGGGGGGGGGGGGGGTTAAGCAGCTCCTTACCCAAGAACATTTAAAATGGGGCTAGGTGACTTCCCTCTATGCTACGACCATGTACAGGCATTTTCTTTTCTATAATTGTCATTCAGCACGTAATAAATATTAAATAAATTAATAATGAAAATTATTATTACTGTGCATTTTAGCAATGCTTAAATGCCTTGAGCCCCCCCCCCCCCCCCCCCCCCCTCCCCCGTACGATTTCTTTGTGACTGCTCCTGTTGTGTTGCCTGCTATATTAGGATACAGAATTACTCAAGCCCCCCCCCCCCCCAAAAAAAAAACCCTGTTTTTGCTATCAAATAAAATAGATGCACTGTTGTATTAAAAAAAGCAATCAATAGTAACATAGCTAGGTAGTTTATGCAGCTGTATCACTGTGTTGTTGTGTGCTGACTGAAGGCTTTCAAGCTGCAACATTTATTTTCTCATTCCTGGCTGTATTTTCCTGGCAAGTTGACTAGTTTTAATTCTAGTTTTGGTTGATATTTACACACACACACAAAACGATGGTAAATTAAAAGAACTAAATAGGGGCTTCCTTTGAAGTCGGAGTGCATCTGCCTGAGAGGAAAGAAACCAACAATCTGCATATGACTAAGCCAGATCTGTAAAACAAGAGTGCATGCAAAACTCAAGTACAGGAAAGAGATTAAAGACCAAAGGTGTCCAAACAACCAGAACTATCCACCAGAGTTTACAGCTGGTAAACACGAAGGCCAACACATGCTGCAGTTTTTCAGTGTAGGAAACACGGAGGTGCGTTCCTGCATCCTGGCACCTGAAAATGATAAGCATGTTTTCCAAACTGTGTAAACGTTCTAACAGAGAAGCAATCGCATCTATTCCCACCTCAGTTATGACAAAGCTCTACGGTACAGGTGGAGATTTTGAGTGCACAATAGCTTCGATCAATACTACAGAAAGAGTGAAGAAGAAGAAAATAGGATAAATTATTAATAAAGATGTCAGTTTTGACAGAATGTGGCGCAGGTGATGTGCGCGCCAGTGCGTGTGTGTGTGTGTGCGCGCTCATGCGAGCATCAGCATGCTCATACATGTGTGTGCGAGGAAGGGTTTAAAGTAACCATCGATTAATAACACATGCATCATTTAAGACTTGATTACTAACAAAGAGGTTGATACCCAGTAGCTGTGCAGGTGGTGTGACTCAGCTGTTTCAAATACCCGATGTGCGTCAACAGCAGTGACATTTACTGAACTTGTTTGTGTCTGATTTAAACAACAGCTTACCCAAGACATGTAAGCACAGACATTAAATATTCTGACAGACAAACAACAGTAACGTTAGCTACATAAGACATGTAAGAAGACATTTAATAGACAGATAAAACAACAGTGACATTTTTTTCCCCACAAGCCAGATGAGCAGACATTTAACAGGTAGAAAATATAAAACTGTAACAATAGCTTCCATATTTCAGGTCAGCAGATAATTAACAGAGAAACAATACAAAAGTTTACTCAAGCCATATTAGCAGACATTTTGCAGATTGTAACAATGGCACCTATAAGCCAACTGTGCTGACATTGAAACAAAAACAAAACAATAACACTTCTACAAGCTAGGCTAGATTGCAGATGGACAATTTAACAGTAACAATGGAATCATGAGTCAGGTGGGTAGACATTAAGCATTTAACAAACAATACAACAATAACAACACTGCAAGAATAACAACATCTTCCATAAAGTAGGTTAGCAGATAGACAACATAATAGCAACAATGGCACCCATAACATTGAAACAAAAACAAAACAAT